>JASAMY010002131.1:0-86415 GCA_030248085.1 Paralinhomoeus sp. GSCO2_6
CCACGGGGAGTTTTGCAATCAAACACCGCTAAAAATATATAATTAATTTTTTTCACCCAACGCGAAGAGACTGCAGTGCCCACTACCCAGGTAGAAAAGTAGGATCGCTGAAACATTCCCCGCTCCGTTTCGCACGAGTGACTTTTTTGATAACTGCAACGTCTGTTGGTGCAAACGCACAGAACTAACCGAGATGTACAAACGAATATTTCCTAAACTTAACCCACATGGAGTAGCTTTTCTGTCGCAGGTCTCTTCTTCGGATTCTTCACAAGACAGCAGCGTACGAAATCGTGGAAGTACTGAGACCTAAAACGTGTACTTCTTTCGTTTGTGCGTAACCCTGCCGCGTATAAAATGATCCAACAAAGCCAGACAAACCGCAAAAAATAGAAGATTATGCTCAAATCAAAGTCCCCCCCCAGATATGTTAGTCAGTGTACTTTAGCAAAACACCTCAGCAGCAAAGGAGGGGGAGGAGGGGGGGGGGGTGGTTTCAACAGTCCGAATGCACCATGCACCCCACATCAAAACACAGTAGTCTCATAATGTAGTTCAGTTGTGTGATTGATCACTCACCACTTGACTTTGTCTTTGAGCTGCGGTATCTTGTACTGGCTCTTGGTCATGAGATGCAGCAAGCGCATGGGGTGCAGGTCAAAGTAGGGCGGCTGTAGCTCTGCCAACTCAATGGACGTAATGCCCACCGCCCACACGTCGCACGAATGGTCATAGCCCCCACGATACTTTTCTACGGCAGCCACTTCAGGCGCCATCCTGAAAAAAGTACGAATTCACAAGTATTTTTAAGGGCCGACGAATTTTCGAGCATACGAGAATTTACGGGCGTGAGACGGACGTGACGTGATGTGTTCGGACAGTCTAGAATTGGTCGAAAAATTAGGTTTTTATGAAGAAACAAAACGTTATTTGCGTGAGTGAGACACAATTCTTGGTAGCGAGGGTTAACGTCACAATTCCTTCGAATTCAGAAAAATGTTTCAAAGCATCTATAGTATAACTAGCATTGTGCAAGTTCAACGTTATTGCTAGCGCAGAGTAGTACTCAACAGCAAAAAAAAAAAAGAAATAGCCCAATAAGCACGAACCAATAGGGAGTGCCAATAAAGGACTTTCGCTTGCCGATGGTTGCGGTAATCTGCGCCGCGACGCCGAAATCAGCTGCAACAAATCGTACACGCTATTATGCTGCGCACATAACTGAGGACGCGCCGGCATGTTTGGGGGGGGGGGGGGGTAATAAGGGGGGGGGGGGTAATATGACGGGGCGATGTGATGGATGGATCGATGCGTGGGGAGCTTTCTTGCCGCTAGACCGCATGGAGGGGGCGTCTTTGTAGGCACATACACACTATGCATAACGGTGCGCACACTGACATATTCTCACGCGCACATACACATGCACAAACTCCGAACAATTTGGTGTTTAGACGGTGGCTCAATCAGTGAAGGGGGCCATCCCCAACTATGGATGGGCGACAGTGGCGTAGCCAGGATTTGGTTTCGGGAGGGGGCACATATTTGCAACTTTTTAACAGGCCCCCCCCCTGTTGCGCCGCAGGCAAAATTTTTGAGATTTTGGGCTACTTTCGAGCATTTGAACCTATTTTGGACTACTTTCGAGAAATTTTAACATATTTTGGGCCAATTTCGAGCTATTTTAACCTACTTTTAGCTACTTTCGAGCATTTTTAACGTCACAAGCGAGCTAAAATGCTTTCTCTCTCTCTCTCTTCTTTCACCTGGGCATTTTTGCAACAGGGTGGACCCTGTTGCATTTCTTGGGCTTCACAACATCTCGGGGAGGGGTATACGGTATACCCCCCATACCCCTCCCCTTGGCTACACGCCACTGATGGGCGAGGGAGTACCAATATTGTAGGGTTTACAATACACGCAGGCACGCACGCACGCACGCACAGACCGAGTTTAACGTCCCCGTCGTGCGTGAGCAGTATGTTGGCGCCCTTGACGTCGCGGTGTACCTTTCCCCTGCTGTGGAGGTAGTGCAGACCGCGCAGCATCTCGCGACACACGAACGCGATCTGCAGCTCCGTCAACGGACCCGTCACTGAAACGGATATCTCATTTTTTGGGGTCAAATGCCGGATATCAAATACCGGAACCGGATATCCCCGTCAAATAAAATGTACTGTAAAGTGTAAAATTACAAGGTTGTTACATAAATCATGATATAGAACCCCGTCGGGAGGGCATTACGCACAAGCTGAAACGCTCGATTACAATTTCGACATTCGCTGGCAACGTGTCCAGAACTTACCCACCCTGGTGACGGGGTGGCGTAACCGGCGTAATGACGCGTAATCTGCGTAATCTCGGCGCGCAGTTACATTAAACGGAGGCAGGCGTGCATATGCGTATTATATGAATGGATAGGCGTGTTTATGTACTAGGCTGGCTCAGAGGAACGCTCGAGGCCGCTTCAGTTCCGCAGTCCGGACTTTGCAACACTACTCTTGACAAAAAAGGGTTCTCCTTAGATCAAGAGGGTGAAACATTTCTCGCATCCACCCATGGGCCCGCCTGCATGGGAAACACTGAACGATTACATACCTCACAGATCACGAGGTGAGACTGAAAAAGTAACCCCAATTAACAGGGTAACCAAGCAGTGTTTAATGTTACGCAATGTACACGGAAGACTAAAACATAACAACAGACTGTGATAAATGTCCTGCAGCGATCCGCCGCCACAGTACTCCATGACAATCCATAGACGGTCCCGCCTAAAAGGAATTTTTAGGTCAGAAACTGCAAAAACTTATAAAATAAAAATACAGGTTATATTGCTTTGGTGATGGGGGGGGGGCTTAGGTGGTGTCAGGGGGTAGGGCCCCCCCCCAATGCCCACGTCCTGTTTTTTTTGTCGTAGCACCCCCCCCCCCCCCCCACTGGCATCGCCATCCAAGATATGTTCTGGGAAACTTCCCTATCTGCATTGAAAAAAAATGGGGTAACGTTCCTTGTTTTTGCATCCATTTCGGTGTTGTATACATAGCGCCATTTAGACTTCAATTTGATCCATTCTGGACCAAAAAGTACCTATCTACACGCTATTTTGCGACAGAATTTTTCGTTTTGACTACTCCCCCCTCCAACATTTCTAATCCCGGACATTTTACTCAGGATGGCTCTAGACCCCTCCCACAGAGGTGTAACTGACCATCGAAGCTGGGAGGGGGTGAATCTCAGATTTTTCAAAAGTGGATGGTGGTGAGCTGCGGCCAAATATGACACAAATTCTCGTTTTCCAACCTCAAAAATGACCTATAAAAAGCTTCGTGTATACTGAAAACAGAGCGCTGCAGGCAAAATTTGTTGTTGTCCGAAAACGCGCTAGAGAGACTCTAAAATGGTCTGTAGCTGCGTAAAATACAGCGCCGCAGGCGAAATTTTTGATATTCGGACAATAAATAGTGCTGACAGTGGCAGGCTTGAAAAACACCTCCCGGAGCATGGAGAGCGCATTCAGCATGGTAAATATCCTGCAGTCAGTGCAGGTTGGACTGGGACCAAAGCTGGGGCAGTCCTGTTTTTTTTTGTGCAGGATTGCCTGAAGCTGGGGGGGGGGGGTGACCTGTACCTACACCCTACCCAGTTACACCTATGCCATAGCCCCTCTCGACCCTTGCCAGTTGCCACCCCTAAGGACCAAGACCAACCAAACTGGCTTCCAACCCAACCTGCACCTAGTGACTGCGTGCGACCACCTCCACCCCCCCCCCCCTTCTGCCCTGAGCCTACCGACAGCTCAGCAGACCCAATCGGGCAGTGGATGGCGTAGTGGCAGAGAATCGGCCACTTGCGCGCACGGTCCTGGGTTCGATTCTCGATAAATCTACTAAAGAGTCTTCACCTATCCATAGAATCAGGGTGTACGCGTCAGCGTACAACCCTAATATGTGACGACTTCTCAATGCGGATATTTGAATTTGCGATCGCCTATAACTGTTCATTGCCTGAACGGATTTCGGCGCGTTATGGCTCAAAAGAAGCGCATTCATCAGGGGACCGTACGTACCACAGCGCGTTTCGGAATTATTGCGCGTTAAGGGGAAATGTCCAAAAATGTCTCCGATTAGTGTCTTTTTTTTCGTGTTCTCCACACAGTTTTTGGAGCACCACTCGTGAGTGGCGCGGGTAATCGGGATGAAACTCAGCGTGTGTAAGCGAACCATGATCACAAATTCTTCCCCCAAAGGATTTCCGTCTCGGTTGTACCAATGTCGAGAAACTGCCCATTTTATCCAATTATCGATTTTTTCCTTTGACATTTGGGAAGAAATTTTGTGCCCTATAGGCGCTCTAACGGTGCGTCGCAGCGCTTCGCTGTAAAGGAGAAAGTTGGTTGTCGTGACCTGACTTGTGTTACTTTCAACAATTGGACCAAGTTGAACGCACAAAAATGCCAGCCCCCACTATACCGATAGCGGGAAATGGCGATATCTCGTTGTGGTTAGGTCGGATGGCCTAAACACCAATAATAAAGGTGACGGCCCTTCGATTTAGAACATTTCATTTCTTGAAGTCAACACGCTCCGACGCACCAAAATATTTTCACTTCCGAGAAAATCGATAAATATCGATATCGGTAGCTCAGATCACTTTGGCTAAAACACAAAAGTTGACCGCCTCCACGCGTAGATCATTTTGATTCTTTACACCACTACACTCCGATGAACCAATAGGGCGCTGCAGAAGTGCACGCACGCACGCACACCATCAAATGGGCTGCTTCACAAAAAAACTCGATGTGGGTAGGTCGGATCACTTTGGCTAAAACACAAAAGTTGACCGCCTAGTCATAGCGATCATTTTCATACTTTACATCGCTACGCTATGACGCAGGAATATAGCACAATTGCAAGCGCACGCGCGCACGCACGCACATAATGTACCACCTATGGACAATGTAGCATTAGTACCGTATGCATCTGCAAACAGCAATTCACCCCCCCCCCCCCCAAAAAAAACTCTAGGGGTCGTGTGGATTCGATTGCGCCATCGTATCCACGTGTACGTCAAGCCATTTGCAAGTAACGCGCGGCACAGTCCTATGCCAGAGTGTACACTTTATCAGGGTGTACGCGTCAGCGTACAACCCTAATATGTGACGACTTCTCAATGCGGATATTTGAATTTGCGATCGCCTATAACTGTTCATTGCCTGAACGGATTTCGGCGCGTTATGGCTCAAAAGAAGCGCATTCATCAGGGGACCGTACGTACCACAGCGCGTTTCGGAATTATTGCGCGTTAAGGGGAAATGTCCAAAAATATCTCCGATTAGTGTCTTTTTTTTTCGTGTTCTCCACACAGTTTTTGGAGCACCACTCGTGAGTGGCGCGGGTAATCGGGATGAAACTCAGCGTGTGTAAGCGAACCATGATCACAAATTCTTCCCCTAAAGGATTTCTGTCTCGGTTGTACCAATGTCGAGAAACTGCCCATTTTATCCAATTATCGATTTTTTCCTTTGACATTTGGGCCGAAATTTTGTGCCCTATAGGCGCTCTAACGGTGCGTCGCAGCGCTTCGCTGTAAAGGAGAAAGTTGGTTGTCGTGACCTGACTTGTGCTACTTTCAACAATTGGACCAAGTTGAACGCACAAAAATGCCAGCCCCCACTATACCGATAGCGGCAAATGGCGATATCTCGTTGTGGTTAGATCGGATAGCCTAAACACCAATAATAAAGGTGACGGCCCTTCGATTTAGAACATTTCATTCCTTGAAGTCAACACGCTCCGACGCACCAAAATATTTTCACTTCCGAGATAATCGATAAATATCGATATCGGTAGCTCAGATCACTTTGGCTAAAACACAAAAGTTGACCGCCTCCACGCGTAGATCATTTTGAGTCTTTACACCACTACACTCCGATAAACCAATAGGGCGCTGCAGAAGTGCACGCACGCACGCACACCATCAAATGGGCTGCTTCACAAAAAAACTAGATGTGGGTAGGTCGGATCACTTTGGCTAAAACACAAAAGTTGACCGCCTAGTCATAGCGATCATTTTCATACTTTACATCACTACGCTATGACGCAGGAATATAGCACAATTGCAAGCGCACGCGCGCACGCACGCACATAATGTACCACCTATGTACAATGTAGCATTAGTACCGTATGCATCTGCATACAGCAATTCACCCCCCCCCCCCCCAAAAAAAACTCTAGGCGTCGTGTGGATTCGATTGCACCATCGTATGCACGTGTACGTCAAGCCATTTGCAAGTAACGCGCGGCACAGTCCTATGCCAGAGTGTACACTTTATCAGGGTGTACGCGTCAGCGTACAACCCTAATATGTGACGACTTCTCAATGCGGATATTTGAATTTGCGATCGCCTATAACTGTTCATTGCCTGAACGGATTTCGGCGCGTTATGGCTCAAAAGAAGCGCATTCATCAGGGGACCGTACGTACCACAGCGCGTTTCGGAATTATTGCGCGTTAAGGGGAAATGTACAAAAATGTCTCTGATTAGTGTCTTTTTTTTCGTGTTCTCCACACAGTTTTTGGAGCACCACTCGTGAGTGGCGCGGGTAATCGGGATGAAACTCAGCGTGTGTAAGCGACCGATGATCACAAATTCTTCCTCCAAAGGATTTCCATCTCGGTTGTACCAATGTCGAGAAACTGCCCATTTTATCCAATTATCGATTTTTTCCTTTGACATTTGGGCCAAAATTTTGTGCCCTATAGGCGCTCTAACGGTGCGTCGCAGCGCTTCGCTGTAAAGGAGAAAGTTGGTTGTCGTGACCTGACTTGTGTTACTTTCAACAATTGGACCAAGTTGAATGCACCAAAATGCCAGCCCCCACTATACCGATAGCGGGAAATGGCGATATCTCTTTGTGGTTAGGTCGGATGGCCTAAACACCAATAATAAAGTTGACGGCCCTTCGATTTAGAATATTTCATTCCTTGAAGTCAACACGCTCCGACGCACTAAAATATTTTCACTTCCAAGATAATCGATAAATATCGATATCGGTAGCTCAGATCACTTTGGCTAAAACACAAAAGTTGACCGCCTCCACGCGTAGATCATTTTGATTCTTTACACCACTACACTCCGATGAACCAATAGGGCGCTGCAGAAGTGCACGCACGCACGCACGCACACACACACACACATAATTATCCACAGTGGCTTCTGTTTGTAGTTTCTCTGCATGCTGTGCCATTTGCTGATTGGTCATCCTGCTTTGTATCATTTGCATGACAATTAGTTGTGCACAGCTTTGGTCAACCAAAAAAATACATGCGTACCTATTTTCAATCCACATGCTCACATTCTGTATGATGAGTGTCTCCTACTGCACTCGAGGGATTCTACCGAACATGCTACATATGTCATACATGGTACATATGTCGTGCATGCGTGCGTGCGTACATGCATGCATGCATGTGTGCGTGCGTGCGTGCGTGCGTGCGTGCGTGCGTGCGTGCGTGCGTGCGTGCGTGCGTGTGCCTGTATAGGTTTTACGCATCGATGTTTGTCTTACAAAAAAACACTGTATTAAGGAAAAATTTGCAGGCGGCTGCAAAAAAAGGTGAATATGTGCCGCTCTTTTGTTGAAGCCCAGTTTGAAAGAGGGGTATCAATTAAGGCATGCCTCATTTATGTATAGCCACTTATGCTTTGCAGCTGATCAACTTCAGTTTGAACAAACCGTGTATAAAAACCAAACCAAACGCAGCAACACATCACACATTCGGCACTTTTTTTGTGTGAGCCATCTCACTCACCCAAAACGCAACAGCAATCCTTTACCATTGACCTGGCACAGCCAAAGTTCCTACATAAATAATCGGCACCTGGCTAGCATTTGTGAGATGTGGATTGCCACTACAGTTCAGTTAGTGATGTGTAGGTATGCATACGGTACTGGCTCCATTCGTCATTTCCTTTTTGGCATTTACCCAATAACGCACTGCTTCTATACAACGTGTTTGCGTGCGTACGTGCGTGCGTGCGTTCGTGCGTGCTTGCGTATGTCTGCATAGTGGTCCATGTGCAAGACCCTGGGGTCCTTCCTGCCTGTCTCACCACAACCACGTGGCGTTTAGTCGTGCGGCATATGTGAATGCAGGGTGTTCCAGTCCAGTTAGGTCCTATAATTGCCACTGCTCCTTTCTCATGCACGCGAACACAAAAAATGCCGAATATGTGACGTGTTGCTGCGTTTGGTTCGGTTTTTATACACGGTTTGTTCAAACTGAAGTTGATCAGCTGCAAAGCATAAGTGGCTATACATAAATGAGGCATGCCTTAATTGATACCCTCTTTTTCAAACTGGGCTCCAACAAAAGAGCGTCACATATTCACCTTTTTTTGCAGCCGCCTGCAAATTTTTCCTTAATTTCTCGTTCCGACGCTTCCCTAGATTACAGATGGCGTTCTTCCGAATGTCTTTGGCTATTTATGCGGTTCTAGACTGGAAGGCGTCATGGAGAAGGGTATGCTATATGGCGATTGACAGCCTCCTAGCGTTGCCCCTAATCCAACAACAAGAGAAGAGACCCAATCAGCGCCCCTGCTATGCTGGCTCTAGTAGCGTGTTTCAACTTAGGATTTCTAGATTCGTGGATTAGCCAGCTAGAAGGCCAGCCAAGCGACCTGAGGTAGCTGCCGTGGTAGGCGATTATGTTGTCGTGCTTGCATCCGCTCAGCATAACGATTTCTTGCTGGATTATCGTGAAATTGTCGCCCGGCTCCAGTTTCACCACTTTCACGGCCACCGTGTCGCCAGAACTGAAGCATTACAGAAAGTTACAAAACGAAACTCATTGGAATAACTGGAATACCGAATCTGTCGCGCCTTGTACACCTCCCCGTAGGTGCCGGAGCCCACTCTTTGCAGCATTTCATACTCGTCAGTTATGTTGGAGCGTTTGATCAGGTCCAAGCTGGGCACGGAAGACATTTTGCAGTCAAAATTTCGCTAATTCTTCTATTTTCACGTGAGGATGAACTTTCCCTTGTGGAGACAAAATCGGAAGCAAATTCGAAAATTGTTGATACAGTATTGGAGTCCACAATTAACGCTGTCACTATGTTGTTTCTTTCTCTCTGTTTAATCGTTTGAATTGATCAATAAATTGAAACCTGGATTGCAAGGCAAAATTTTAACATAGAAGGTGGTCGTCAGTCACCTGAATTTTATAGCTTTCTCACAATACTGCGTTTGTCAAGCGCATACGCATACGGTACGACACCAATTTAAAACCTTTTCGACTTCGCTTCGTCAATATCGATTCCTATCGCTACCCCTTTTAACGAATGGAATATATTCGCTTTCAAGACATTGTCACCCGCTCAAAGCGACAGTAACCGAGCGCGGTGTAAAGTGCGTAGCTCTTCAACAGACCCCAATGAGTGCACAGGTGCTGTATGGCGTACCCCACGAAACTGCAAACCAGCCAAATGCGATATCATGTCGTTTGCAGGATCGTGTGCATACGAATTGACACGTCACACGGGAACGGGTCGCACGTGTGTGAGTGGCGCGCTGGACGAGACGGACCAACCATCGCAAGGTCGGAGCATGCGTTTGCATGAGTCCCTTGAGCACGGGACGAAGCGTCATATTGCTTCGGTGTCGGCCGGCTGCGGGGCTTCTGGCCGAAATCCGTGACCGGTGAACGGCTCATCGTTCAGCTGTGCGAGCAAAGAGCGCCGTAGTGATAGGGAACCAGTGGTGATCGCCCCTCGTACCTCGTGCGTGGTGTGCCGTCCTCCTTCTGCTGTGTTGGGGTACTCTCATCATAAAAAACATTGGTACAGGAAACTGATTGGACCGCTTCGAGTTTGGAATGCCGAAATCAGAAGCGTAGCAAATTCACAAAAGGCACAGTGCAAAAGACAAAAGTGTTGACGCGTATTCCATCAGTGATCATGCAACATACCGTAAACCCTATAATTAGCCCCCTCCTATAATTAGCCCCCCCCCTATAATAATACACCCTCCCAAGTCCACTTTGAGTTAATAAGCCCCCCCCCCCCCTATAATTACACCCCCTCCCTAAATGGTACCATCGTCTGAAAAGCACATGTTTCCATGTCTGGGTGTATGTATGGTCGCGTATGTGTGTGTATGTACACGTATGTGTATGTGAGACTGTGTGAGAGTGTGTTAGAGTGTACCAACGTGTGTGCACAGCGCCTTTTTCCGTCACAAATCGCCTCCACGTGCCTTTTTCCCCACACATCTTCCCACTCATCGACACTTCCAGTTTATAAGCCCTCCCCCCTATAATTAGCCCCCCCCCTATAATTATACACCCTCCTAGAGCTCGAACGAAAAAATTAGCCCCCGGGGGGGTAATTATAGGGTTTACGGTAGTTCCACCCACGTCCCATAGTCACCCAAAATCACATTCAAATGCAACAGATCATCCCTACAGGTACCTTGTTTGCAAGTGAAACAAAAACGTTGGCATGTGAGGACCCCGAATTCTTGAAATACGAATTCGAAAACTGGAATACTTTCTACATCCTTTCACAGTTCCAATCGCCCAATGAACGGTCGGTGAACAGTACCAAAATAGAGGGTGTCACCAGTATCAGTTACCTGAAACGTAAATGCGGTGTCTCCAGTTTCATTTCATTGCTCGCTCTATTGCAAGACGAGATTTGTACATAGCATTCAAGGTAATAATATGTACCTGTGCAATATGGCCCAATCTACCGTAGTCGTGCAGCGATCGCACATAATTGCCGTTGTGGTCTAATTGCACGGCCATAGAGTGACTTGGTGCCACTTTGGCAAACATATAAGCTCGCCATCGCGGCGGGCAGAGCTAAAAGTATGTTGTGCATGCGTACGTACGTACGTACGTGCGCGTGCGTGCGTACGTACGTGCGCGTGCGTGCGTGCGTGCGTGCGTGCGTGCGTGCGTGCGTGCGTGCGTGCGTGCGTGCGTGCGTGCGTGCGTGCGTGCGTGCGTGCGTGCGTGCGTGCGTGCGTGCGTGCGTGCGTGCGTGCGTGCGTGCGTGCGTGCGTGCGTGCGTGCGTGCGTGCGTGCGTGCGTGCGTGCGTGCGTGCGTGCGTGCGTGCGTGCGTGCGTGCGTGCGTGCGTGCGTGCGTGCGTGCGTGCGTGCCGTTTCATTTTGTAGAGTTTATCCAAACGCCTCACTAGTCACTAACCTTTGCCATCATCATTCTGAGCCAGGGTTTATTCGATACAAAATCGGTTCCAGAAAAATAGCCATTGCCTCTAAAGTAGTGAAAGCCTACCCACAAGTTGCCATTTGAAGAGGGCCGAATGTTATCTGGCAGCCCTGGCAAATTATCCGCAAAGATTTCCCATTTTCCCGCTTTATGCGCCGAAAGATGCAGTCTGAAAATATTTGCAGAATATTTTATCAAAATACCATCAAACTTTTATCAAAAATCATTCATAGTTCCGCCGCTCAAGTTACATATGAAACATTTCGTAAAAGCAATGTGCACCAAAATATCGCACTTGAGAATACGCGCTTTGGAAGACTCGGCAATGTACACCGCTGATTGGTCGGCGTTCAGTTGAACGCCATTCGCGAACAGTAATCCGTCCAATAAAACGTCGACCTTTTGCGTCTGCGGATCGTAAATCAAAAGTCGGCCATCTGTTCTGCCGTTCAACAACACGCTCGGAAACTCCCTGGAAAATAATCCGTTAATTCACTTAGTAAATTTTCTGACTTGCTCTAGGGTACATAAAAGCAGAGTTTCGTTCATTATTGCATTATTGCCTTAAAAGCCTAGGCATTAAAAGCACATTATTGCCGCCGTGTTCGGAAGCGGTTTAATTCAAGTAATAGCATTCAACCGGAGCTCCAGAAGGAACTGATGGCACCCAGACATGGAAAATTTTGCCTTTTAGACATTGGTCCATTTTCAATTTTGGGAGGGGCCGTATCATAGGGTTTACGGTATGTGGAGTTCGTACACATGTTACGGTAGCGTGCGTGCCTGCGGTCGAAACGAGACGAGGAATGAGAGAAGAGTATTCTGCCGTCTTTGAGGACGTCCAAGTCGTTGAAAAGACGAATTCGCCGTCCTTGTACTTTGACGTCCTTTGCAACCAGCTGAGTGAAACGCTCTGAAACGAATAATATCGGTAGGGGGGGGGGGGGAGGCGGCACAGCACATCTACCCATGTAAATCAAGACAGAGAGAGACAGACGGTGAGGAGACGACTCGCACGCTCCACACAAAATTTCACCAATCTTGAGATACCTAAGCTTCACAGAAGTCAAAGCTGCCAGGGTGAGTACGGCATGTTTCAGACATACGGTACAAGACAGCCATCCAAGAAATAAAAGTGCCTTGCACAAAAGTTCTGAATACCGAGTATCTGATACTAGTACAATACAAATACAAAATCTGAGGGATAGAAGAAAACCATCTACCAACATGTACCGTTCTCAATGTCGACATCAAAAAGGCCCAAATAGGCGTCGGCGACGATTAGATGGCCGTTTTCCAGCAAGCGAAGGCCCAGTGGCCTTCCGCACTCCGGTTCCGTGTCGTACGTCCCTAAATTTTCGAAATGACCAATTTATACCGGCAATTAAAAATTACCAAATGGTAGAAATACTAGGTAGGAATGTATATGCATACGCAAATAATACATATGCATGGATTCGCACGCATGCACGCACGCACACGGACGCACGCACGCACGCACGCACGCACGCACGCACGCACGCACGAACGCACGCACGCACCACGCACGCACACGGACGGACGCACGCACGCACGCACGCACGCACGCACGCACGCACGCACGCACGCGTTGACTGACTGTGCTATCAGACAAGCGAAACACGCACCACAAATATCGCCCTTCCCCAGACGAACGGTTTTCGTAATCTTCTTGTTTTCAATTTTCACCACTTTGCCGTCCCATGTGCCCGTGTATATTGCACCTTCAACGGAGATTCACTCCAACTTTTCAAACTTGAAATGCGTGTTAACTTCAGTTCTTCAAACCGTCAGAATAGACGATGCATTCGGGACCCGAGACTTGATTCTCCATGAACAGCTCCATGTCTTTCAGTAGGGCGTTGGGCGCCAACGGCCCGTCGATTTCGGGCATAGGCCAGGTCAAGCTAAAAAAAAGAAAAGAAAATAAGAAAAACGCAAATGGGCCCGTCATAAAAGGAACAGACTCTCATTGAACTGAGACGGTTCTAAACGCTTCGGGAATGTGCGTGCACATTAGGCGCAGCGTAGATTAGAAATTTTCTTAAACTTTAATTTGAACGTCAATGCAGAACGGCACCATACTTACGGCATAAAAATCCTCCTATAGTACCCAGGGTATTGGTAGGAGAATGGATTAGTGGCCCTGTCTACGCGCAGGATTTGCAATACCTTTTTGGTGACAGCGTCTACATATACAAACGCTCGATGCTTACCAGTAGTAAGTACTACGGGAGGTACAAATTAAATGTTAAGATGGAAGTGACATACGGTATTGTAAAAAACCGACTTGAAATGCACGGGGTCAACATCCGCGTTTCCAGCAAAGTAGACCAAGGCCAGCGGAGTCAGCACGCTGCCGTTCAGGATTAAGATCAGTTTGAAGAGGAACAAACAGCTAAAAATATCGATACTTTGAAGCATTCGACACCAAAACTGTGGCAGGTTCCCTTCTAACTGACTGCCATAGAGGCAGCGCAACGCCACCGGTGTAACACTTGTTACATTTGAACAAACAATTTGAACAATTGAACAATTGAATGAGACACCATCTGCAAAAGTTGTATAAAACAACAACAACAACAACACACACCATCTGTCCGTGAAGCTGCTTCTCTTTACCGGCACCTTTATCTTTTCCGACTTGGAGGAATAGACTTTCGCGTCGCTCTTCTTTCTCTGTCGAATGTCGTACATTCTCTTGCGTGAATTTGCTTTTTTTTTTGGTTTTGGCAATCGGAGTTTCGCTTTCAAAAGAGGTGCTTAGGAAAAGGTTGCAGTGCCTTGCTGTTAATCTTCTTAGACAGGTTGCGCTTGCGCGCCAAGAGAGTGTGCGTGCAGACTAATGGAAAGTCGAACGTGTAGGGTAGCGCGGCGCCGGGTGTGCGAGGCCGAACTCCTTGCTGCGCGCTCGTCTGCCATGCGCGCGCGACCCACGCCACGCACGATAATGCCAACAGAGTGCGTGCGTGCGCCGCTCGTTCGTGCGTGCGTCGGCAAGTGCGTGCGTGCGACACACATACACATCCCAGCCACTGGCAACACTTTCTATTGGCGGAGAAGAGCCGCGCGATCCGATTTTCGAGGAGTTTTCGGCGGAAAGAATGGGACTTTTGCTGGCTTAGTTAGACTATGCACGGTCGGATACAAACAACGACAACTTTGCATACACTTCGCATAGATGTAGTGCAACAAGCGGAAGCCGTTCAAAAAATGTCTGCTTGTCAAACAGCAAAATACGCTGTATGAGTCATTTGCAATGAAACACTACCGCTGTTGAAATTCGCTACTTCCTGCCTCCCTTCCTGTTGGCTTTCATTGTACCCACCCATACTTAATGTTACACCGGTACCCTCCGCATGTATAGACATTGTTTTTTGGTCAAAATACACTTCAGAAGACGCAGTTTGCTTTGTTTTTTTTTTTAAATTTTTTAAAGACGATTGTAATACGGTACTGCAGAAAACTCAGGGGGGGGGGGGGTGGTTGGGTTCTTTCCGACTTCCTCAGTTTACACGTGTGTACTGTATACCTATGTTTCAATTGCCAGCGTTGGTTACGAAATGTCACAGTGGTTTCGAAGGCTTGTCCATGACACATGTGTGCGGTGCGCGTGACGTCTCTCAGACGGGCCGCTGATAGTGACAACGTAATGGTCGCCGATTTCCGACAGAGCGCGGCGGAAAGCGGCGATCCGATCCGTAAATCGAGAGAGCCGAGCCGGCTGACAGGCCTATTCAGAGCCTCTACCGTACCACTTGAATAATGCAACCCACGATAACTTTTGAATCACAAAATGAACAGATTGGCCAAACCAAAAAAACGAATGAGCGATGGAGTAGCGCCGTTACAGCAACCACGCCATCGGATCCTTTGTGGGGAAACGAGATCGCTACACTTCTCAAAACGTTTTGCACACTCGCAGGCGTTCCTTTATTCGGTCGCGTACTGTAGCATGTCTGCTCGTGACAGCCCAGCAAATTAGCGGTGGGCACTGGGGGAGGAATATAATCGGTGGGAGTCTCAGTCTGGGTTATCTGGAGCCCCTTTCCCTGCCGACTTCCCCGTTTCAGCCGGCTACAGCTCTCCGAATCAAAGTTCTGCATCGTCAGCATGGGTGAGTTCGAAAACAACGGGCAGACTCCTCTTTTCATGAGGACTGCAGTTTTCCGGAATTTTCACAAAAAAATTGCAGCCCTACTCAACGAGATCAAGACGCGCCAGCAGGAGTTCATGTCGGCGTTCAACTCGGGCAACACGGCCGCCGCGGCCTCCATCTACGACCCCGAGGGCTACTTCATGCCGCAGGGTCGCGAGCCCGTCTACGGACGCGCCGGTGAGTCATTTTCACTTTTTTGAATTTCAAAAAAAAAAATTCAAAAAATCGCAGGAATCGAAGCGTACTTCAAGCAGGACATGGCGGAGGGCGTGAAGACGGCGCGCATCGACACCGAGGAGGTGAACGGCAGCGGAGACTGGGCCTACGAGCGCGGCAAGTACAAGCTCGACGGCACCCGGGGCGAGGAGACGGGCGCGTGAGGAATTGCTTTTTTGAATTTTGGCGCCGAAACAAGCGATTTGCGTGAAATGCAAACAGATATCTGCTCGTGTGGAAGAAAATCGGCGGCAAGTGGCTCGTGCACAGCGACTGCTTCAACATCATCAAGCCGGCCAAAGGATAAACGTGCCCCCCGCCACGCGTTCCTTGGAGTCGCTGCAAGGAACATAAGAATGAAACAGTCGTTTCCAGGAATCCGAACAATACTCTGTCGCCGTCTAGGAATCCTGTCCTGTGTCGCTGAAGCAATAGTCAAGAAGTCTTAGCTTTCACTGTAGACTGATCTGTCGGTTCCGCGTCGGACCTTGACAAAACAATAGTTCCAATTGCTGCGCTCTCTATTTTCTGTCATCAATCGGTGATGTGTGCCAGTGACTGCAATAGGAGTTTCTGACGGCTCGAGCACACGACGCACGCACGCACGCACGCACGCACGCACGCACGCACGCACGCACGCACGCACGCACGCACGCACGCACGCACGCACGCACGCACGCTGCCAGACTTTATCCACATCTGAGATACCCACTTCTGATGTCCAAGCTGTGACATGTCTACATTGGTAGCGACAGAACGGTTTCGGTTTACAAACATCACTCGCGTATGTACAAACACGTACAGTAGAACTGCGCACTGCGCACACGACCAACTCAACAGGAAAATTCGATGGCAGCTGATTTGCAAGCAAAAAATCAATCACTGCTCGTCAGATCACCCAAATCAATAGCTTATCAGAAGTCGTATCCCCTCCGGCCGCCCATAGGTCGTAGTTGCAGATATGTGAGTAAAGCTTTCATGCTTTGTCGACTCTTCGGCAGCTGAGGGAATGACCTACCCTCAGGCCGCTTCTTGACCAATTCAGCGCGTAACAATGACAGATCTAAGTTTAGAGGCGGAATAGCTATAGAATGAAATAATCGAGCAATCGTTCATTCGTTGACAGAAGCTCGTCATGTAAATCCTTCCATTGTGCCCCGGTCAGCGGGCCCTACGGAAGAGGGCTGAAAGTACCCCGTACACCGTACTTTCAATCTTTCGTTGCACAGAGTGGACTGGGCTGGATGGATGCCCCCCCCCCCCCCTCAAACGATATGACACATCCACCGTAGGCAATGCGCAACGTAAATGTGCGTTACCGTACCCCGTGGTTCAGCATCCTTTGCCCGATGAGCGCATTCGATAGAGCGACTGACAGGGCCAATTGTCAGCAGTGAAAGCACTCCCACAACGACCATTAATCTCATGCTGGGCCGAGTTGACTGTTTAGCACGCAGTTGCAGTTCAGTTCTGCTTGGCTGCAACACAGAAAGAATGGCTGAATTTTTCTGTTTTAAACGCGCTTTTCGTAATAACGCGAGAGCGCCGACGGGCGAAAGGCAATATCAAAACCTAAGCTAGTCATCCTACGCGCTTGGTGACGCGTGAAATTAGCCGCGCTGCGTACTCGCGTATTAGCTGACACGAGAAAAATTCTAAGGTACCAACTACGGTAAGCAGCGGCACTAGCTTCAAGAGTAAGCAAATCATGCGCCGCCCACCCAAGCCAGCTGCTAGGTAGGCAGGTAGCGTGCGTAACTTATGGAGTGGGTGGCAATTTAGCTAAGCGAATCACCTGCTAGCTAATGGCGGCAAGCCGATCAACAAGCTGGTCACACGTCAGCGCGAAAGAAGGATGATGTCGTGACACAACAAGGAAGCGAAAGGTTGCTAGCCAGCCAATGTAGCGCGAGTAAGCGTTCGATTTACGATGCATCACGATAGTCGTCTTTGTTGACAACAAACAACACCAACTCATGCGACACCTCCCACCCCCCCCCCCCCCCACTCGACGCCGACAATAAACACTCCCCAGGGGCGCAATGCTGGCGAGAACGCTTTGCGGAACAGTCACGGAGAAGCGGACATGCATGACGCAGAGCTTTGCAACGAGCCAGGCAACGTAAAGATTGATACGGCATGCGAGGAAGGGGGGCGAGAAACGTTCCTTGGCAAAGCCACCTATACATGTGAAACTTGAATGGTGGAGTTTTAATTGAAAGTTTGAACTCCGAGACGCTGAGCATTCTGAGAGACAGAGGAGAAGAGGGACATATACAATGTATACCTTGTAAACCTTGATGTGCTTTGCTTTCCGCGTACTGAAATTCTCAACGACGGAGTTGTTTGTGGATGACATCCGAGCTGTGCTTAAGCTGAGCTGAGCTGAGCTCTTAAGTCAATTTTAAAAAAAAAACTTGAAATTTTTTTTTTATGCAACCCTGCTGATGAATAGTCGACAACGATTATTGAAAACACACGGTAGTGAGCGAGCGCTTTCTAACAAAGGGTCATTTCTTGGAAAGAAATAGTTGCGTGGAGCAAATCCAACCCGCAAGCTTCACATACTGAGTTGAACATTGCAAGTGTCACCGTTGGTTGAGTTGCAGCTGCTAATTTCGACGGTCGTATTGGTTGTGTCAGTGCTGGTTGGACCGCTGCTCCCCACGCCTCGTGGAGCGCCTTCGTTGACTTGGGCGGTTGGCAGTTGCCCCGGCGATCGTACGCACGCACGCACGCACGCACGCACGCACGCACGCACGCACGCACGCACGCACGCACGCACGCACGCACGCACGCACGCACGCACGCACGCACGCACGCACGCACGCACGCACGCACGCACTGTCTCATAAATTCCGCGTTCCGTTCCAGTAGTGGAGACCGCCATGGGAAACTGCGTCGCGTCCGGCTCGAAAGTTGGACCCGCCAAGCAGCGCGACTCCTATGTGAACAAACCCAAAAGCGACAACAACTAACCACCGATATTCGATTTCACGCCCCGCTCATAATGGATGTTTGTCTCTCTCCCCCCCCCCCCCTCAGTCCCTCCTGTCCTGTCGCGATCATAGCGCCCGGTCTGTTGGTTGACAAACCCTGAAATTGCAGATCAATACTGAAAAATCCTTCCCAATGCACACAACCAACGCAAATTCTGCACACAAACACGCCACGCATCAACAGTTCAGTGCGGAATGTTGATGCGACGAAGTGCTGGCAATGAAGGCCGATTATACTTAGATACGTGCTTAGTTTGTTTCCCAGCCAAGTTATATGCAGTGAAAGGCAGAAGCCATCCATATCTCTCACACCAAAAATCATTCATGGGAGCCGCAAAAAGGGGCAAAAAATTCAATTAAAAAAAATTAAACTGCATCACCGGAAGCGCAACGAACACTCGCCAATCAGCCGTCATTAGGGCGCCCACCCGCCGTGGTGACAATTACCGCGCGTCAGCGACGACAATTTCACAGTGTTGTGGAGGCGGTGCAATTTTCTCGGGTCCCCCTCCCCACTAGCCAAAGTGGTGTCTGTCCGTGACAGGCGGACGACGGCACTAGCCGGCTTCGGTGCCTTTCTATACAAACACTATTGCGTCAGCAAGCAACTCCCACACAGCACGAGAACGGACGTCTTAACGCTCAAAGGTCAACTGAGATTAAGGAAAATAGGAGGTTATAGATAGAAGGAAACACAGTAAAGATAAAGACAAGAAAAGGAAGAGACAAAGAAGCGAAAATGAGAACGACTTACCTGTGGCTGCTCGTTGGAGTCTTTGCTGTGATGTTAGCCGAAAGTCAGCAAGGGACAATGGTGCCAACCGGCTCTTACGGTGAATCTCTTGGTTGTTTTCTTCTTAAAAAGACTGGCGTATTAGCAAATTCTGAATATAACAGTTACAGCCTCATCAGACGGTGTAAAGCGGTCAAAATCGGCGGTGGATCGGGCGAATTTTCTTCGGATGCTCTCAGTTTACCTTCGTGTCAGGCCCATCGGCGGCAGAAGCTTTGTGAATCTGCACAGGATCCAGTGATAACAAGAAAACATATAGGAAACGGTGATTGCACAAATTGTGAAGCCGCGAACGTGAGCAAGAAAAGAAAAATGTAACCAAATTTGGCGTACAATCTGTATTTTGCGCTGGATGCGACGATTTTTTTACAGAGTGGTACTGAGGGCAACGTTAGAGGTGCTTCAATGACCACTATTACGTACCTAGCATGGCCATCCATCTCCATGACGCCCCAAATTTCTAGTGGCACCGTCCTGTCCCTCAGATACCGTAAATTTTTCAATAGTGTCCCCTTTCAACAGTGCCCCCCCAGGTATCCGAAGCTTGAAACAAAAGCGTCCGGGGTACTGTCCTAGACTTTACGGTAATAGCCACGAGAACGAGAGCCGCCAAAGATATTCGGAAGGACCCCATCTGCAACCTAGGGCGGCGACATCATGAGAAAACCAGGCACTGACAGGAAAATCCTTGTTAGTGGTCTATCGAGCATTATCCCAGGTGAGGAATGTGTGGCATCCTGACCCGGACCGGCCACTACAATGATACCGAACGTGACGCACCCTGTGATAAATGATGTACGTGGCGCACTAACCATTGTTTGAAATTGCGCCAAAAATTTTGTTGGAGGTACATCAAACGAGCGTAACTTTATTCAGAGGTTTACTTTTGATATCGCACCACGTTCGATGCATTTTAGCAAGGGGTGTGCTAATTCGGATTTTAAAGCAACGTCGTTGAGTTCTTGAACGACGAAATTCTTCCACCTACCTTTCTGCACACGCACGGCATATCACATTACTACGCAAAACTAACTCGGCGTAACACTTTGGCCGTAACAAACATAGTGCCGATTACAATGGTACACAGTTTACCGCACTGCGCTGAATGAATTTTGTTAAATAAGAATGTTCAAGAAAATACGTCAGGCAGTGGAGAATCGGACCGAACAGCCGCAGCAGCAGCACGAGCAGCCTGTAGTTTTTCAAATTATTTACAGTTTTACTTCATTCTACATTTTTTGGCCAAGTTTAGAGCTTCTTGTGTCCAGAATGCATGGTCACGTTTGATTCGGCGGACATTCTGCAGAATCATTTTCTGAAGAAGCACACGGACCAGGGAAATGACGATTCTGGCATTCAGGCATTTTCCCTTTTTTTTGTCAAAATTTTTGTTGAAATTCATATTTTGAATTGCATATTTAATTCAATCGCAAACATTCAGACGAACAACGCAGTCGCTGCCGCCTCGCCAAATTCGAACGAGCAGAGAAAGAGCTTTGAAAATCCAAATTATGCTGAGAGTTTTGACGATGCCGACCCTAGGCAGGTCTTGATGGCCTTACAGGTACACCATTTTTTTGCGATTTTCAAATCTTGCGGCGCTGAAAATTATTGCCGTGCCATTTAAAAATAGACCGAAGGGGTTCCGAACTTGTCCATCTGATTATTGTTGTCATTAATTGGACAAAACTCTGTTTAATTTTAAAATAAAAGTTTGGTATTCTCTCCCTGTGCGCACTCGCGATTTTAGGAAGAGCAGCAGTTCTCCAATAAGCTCAAGGCGCAGTTGGATACGGTGCACGCTCGGTTCACGCAGCTTATGCAGGAAGCGCCCACGGTACGCTATTGATTAGTGTGCGTGCGTGCGTGTCAGTGATTAATTACTCTTGTTGCCTTGTTAACAGCTAGACAAATCTTGAGAATATGAAGACACACACAGTGAAAATTTCCGAACCAATGGATCCTGTTTAGAACGAAATTGGCTATTACCTGCAGCAGATACAGGTGCTGGAAGCCGGGAAAGCTCTAGGTAAATTGTTGAAAAACATTTCAACTTCAAGAATTATTTGTTTTTTTTTTTTTAATTTTAGTGGGAACTCAGCTGATAGAGCTGCAGAAAGAGCTGTCGGCAACGCAGAGAAAAGTCGACTTTTTGCAGGAGGAAAAGGCGCAAATTCTTGCCCAAAACACTCAAATTGTCAGTTTTACATTATACAATGTATTTTTAAACCCGAATATACGGTATTTAATTTTTTTTGTGCAAGTAGCCCCTTTGTCGTTTGTATTGTGCGTGATTGAATACTACTTCGGTTGTAGCCGGAAGCCGGATTGACTGCTAACGATTCCGATCAAATTTTCAATTTATCTTTCATTTTACGTAACTAGACGCCCGTAGCGGCCTTCGGCCACCCCCCGCCCCATCCAGCCCACCTGTCGAGCATGCTAGCTGTTCAGTGGGCCCGTGTGTCAACGCAGGCTAGCTGTTCAGCAGGTTGACTCGTCTGCGTATCAATGCAGGCTAGCCGTGACTCGTCTGCATGTCGACGCAGGCTAGCTGTTCAGTGTACTGTCCAGTCCACCTGTCGATCGCGCTAGCCGCTCAGCGTGCCGTCCAGCCAGTCCGCCTGTCGATCGCGCTAGCTGTTCAGCATGCCGTCCAGTCCGCCTGTCGATCGCCCCAGCTGTCCAGCGTGCCGTCCAGTCCGCCTGTCGATCGCGCTAGCTGTTCAGCATGCCGTCCAGTCCGCCTGTCGATCGCCCTAGCTGTTCAGTGTGCCATCCAGTCCGCCTGTCGATCGCGCTAGCTGTTCAGCGTGTCGTCCAGTCCGCCTGTCGATTGCGCTAGCTGTTCAGCATGCCGTCCAGTCCGCCTGTCAATCGCCCCAGCTGTTCAGCGTGCCGTCCAGTCCACCTGTCGATCGCGCTAGCTGTTCAGCGTGCCGTCCAGTCTGCCTGTCGATCGCCCCAGCTGTCCAGCGTGCCGTCCAGTCCGCCTGTCGATCGCGCTAGCTGTTCAGCGTGCCGTCCAGTCTGCCTGTCGATCGCCCCAGCTGTCCAGCGTGCCGTCCAGTCCGCCTGTCGATTGCGCTAGCTGTTCAGCGTGCCGTCCAGCCAGTCCGCCTGTCGATCGAGCTAGCTGTTCGGCATGCCGTCCAGCCAGTCCGCCTGTCGATCGAGCTAGCTGTTCAGCCTGCCGTCCAGTCCGCCTGTCGATCGCGCTAGCTGTTCAGCGTGCCGTCCAGTCCGCCTGTTGATCGCCCCAGCTGTTCAGCGTGCCGCCCAGTCCACCTGTCGATCGCGCTAGCTGTTCAGCGTGCCGTCCAGACAGTCCGCCTGTCGATCGAGCTAGCTGTTCAGTGTGCCATCCAGTCCGCCTGTCGATCGCGCTAGCTGTTCAGCGTGCCGTCCAGTCCGCCTGTCGATCGCCCCAGCTGTCCAGCGTGCCGTCCAGTCCGCCTGTCGATCGCGCTAGCTGTTCAGCATGCCGTCCAGTCCGCCTGTCGATCGCCCTAGCTGTTCAGTGTGCCATCCGGTCCGCCTGTCGATCGCGCTAGCTGTTCAGCGTGTCGTCCAGTCCGCCTGTCGATTGCGCTAGCTGTTCAGCATGCCGTCCAGTCCGCCTGTCAATCGCCCCAGCTGTTCAGCGTGCCGTCCAGTCCACCTGTCGATCGCGCTAGCTGTTCAGCGTGCCGTCCAGTCTGCCTGTCGATCGCCCCAGCTGTCCAGCGTGCCGTCCAGTCCGCCTGTCGATCGCGCTAGCTGTTCAGCGTGCCGTCCAGTCTGCCTGTCGATCGCCCCAGCTGTCCAGCGTGCCGTCCAGTCCGCCTGTCGATTGCGCTAGCTGTTCAGCGTGCCGTCCAGCCAGTCCGCCTGTCGATCGAGCTAGCTGTTCGGCATGCCGTCCAGCCAGTCCGCCTGTCGATCGAGCTAGCTGTTCAGCCTGCCGTCCAGTCCGCCTGTCGATCGCGCTAGCTGTTCAGCGTGCCGTCCAGTCCGCCTGTTGATCGCCCCAGCTGTTCAGCATGCCGTCCAGACAGTCCGCCTGTCGATCGAGCTAGCTGTTCAGACTGCCATCCAGTCCCCCTGTCGATCGCGCTAGCTGTTCAGCGTGCCATCCAGCCAGTCCGCCTGTCGATCGAGCTAGCTGTTCAGCCTGCCATCCAGTCCCCCTGTCGATCGCGCTAGCTGTTCAGCGTGCCGTCCAGCCAGTCCGCCTGTCGATCGAGCTAGCTGTTCAGCATGCCATCCAGACAGTCCGCCTGTCGATCGAGCTAGCTGTTCAGCCTGCCATCCAGTCCCCCTGTCGATCGCGCTAGCTGTTCAGCGTGCCGTCCAGACAGTCCGCCTGTCGATCGAGCTAGCTGTTCAGCCTGCCATCCAGTCCCCCTGTCGATCGCGCTAGCTGTTCAGCGTGCCATCCAGCCAGTCCGCCTGTCGATCGAGCTAGCTGTTCAGCCAGCCATCCAGTCCGCCTGTCGATCGCGCTAGCTGTTCAGGGTGCCGTCCAGTCCGCCTGTTGATCGCCCCAGCTGTTCAGCGTGCCGTCCAGTCCGCCTGTCGATCGCGCTAGCTGTTCAGCCTGCCGTCCAGCCAGTCCGCCTGTCGATCGAGCTAGCTGTTCAGCCTGCCGTCTAGTCCGCCTGTCGATCGCCCCAGGTTTTCAGCGTGCCGTCCAGTCCGCCTGTCGATCGCCCCAGCTGTTCAGCGTGCCATCCAGTCCGCCTGTCCAGCGCGCTAGCTGCTTGGCGCGCCATCTGTTCAGTGGGTCGACTGTTGGCATATGCTGTTCACATCTGAAACCGGTTCTAGCGATGACAGGTCGAACGAGCCGCATCGCACCTTTATCCGTGCACGCAGGCGATATTGCTGTCGATTTTGTTTAGTTTCCTTTTAGGATCGCTTGTTTCCATTACAGTACCGTTTGTTTCCTTCTTGCCCCTTTAGGCTTACTACTTACCCCTTTAGACCTTAGAAACACCGTTTTCGCTTCTTTTTGTCACTTTCACCATTTATCGGTATTTATCGTTGAAACCAGCAGCATATATGGAAATGCCGGGCGAGGCCGAGTCGATCAAGCCATCGCCCATCCAGATCCGTCGGGCCGTTCGAGAGAACCGAAAAAGTAATCTTTTTCTAAAAGACGCGTTCCCTGCAGGACAAACATTAGTCACACCAAAATATTTGTCCCAGAGTCGTATTTTCGCTATTTATCGGTATTACCGGTAATTATGAACAAAACGAATAGCGTCTGACGAAATGCGGCGCGATGCCGAGTCGAACGAGCCATCGCCCGTCCGGATCCGTCGAGCCGTTCGAGAGTTATAGTCCGGACGCACGCACGCACGCACGCACGCACAGACAGCCGCCGGAGTTGTAAGTAGACTAGACGCCCGTAGCGGCCTTCGGCCACCCCCCGCCCCATCCAGCCCACCTGTCGAGCATGCTAGCTGTTCAGTGGGCCCGTGTGTCAACGCAGGCTAGCTGTTCAGCAGGTTGACTCGTCTGCGTATCAATGCAGGCTAGCCGTGACTCGTCTGCATGTCGACGCAGGCTAGCTGTTCAGTGTACTGTCCAGTCCACCTGTCGATCGCGCTAGCCGCTCAGCGTGCCATCCAGCCAGTCCGCCTGTCGATCGCGCTAGCTGTTCAGCATGCCGTCCAGTCCGCCTGTCGATCGCCCCAGCTGTCCAGCGTGCCGTCCAGTCCGCCTGTCGATCGCGCTAGCTGTTCAGCATGCCGTCCAGTCCGCCTGTCGATCGCCCTAGCTGTTCAGTGTGCCATCCAGTCCGCCTGTCGATCGCGCTAGCTGTTCAGCGTGTCGTCCAGTCCGCCTGTCAATTGCGCTAGCTGTTCAGCATGCCGTCCAGTCCGCCTGTCAATCGCCCCAGCTGTTCAGCGTGCCGTCCAGTCCACCTGTCGATCGCGCTAGCTGTTCAGCGTGCCGTCCAGTCAGCCTGTCGATCGCCCCAGCTGTCCAGCGTGCCGTCCAGTCCGCCTGTCGATCGCGCTAGCTGTTCAGCGTGCCGTCCAGTCTGCCTGTCGATCGCCCCAGCTGTCCAGCGTGCCGTCCAGTCCGCCTGTCGATTGCGCTAGCTGTTCAGCGTGCCGTCCAGCCAGTCCGCCTGTCGATCGAGCTAGCTGTTCGGCATGCCGTCCAGCCAGTCCGCCTGTCGATCGAGCTAGCTGTTCAGCCTGCCGTCCAGTCCGCCTGTCGATCGCGCTAGCTGTTCAGCGTGCCGTCCAGTCCGCCTGTTGATCGCCCCAGCTGTTCAGCGTGCCGCCCAGTCCACCTGTCGATCGCGCTAGCTGTTCAGCGTGCCGTCCAGACAGTCCGCCTGTCGATCGAGCTAGCTGTTCAGTGTGCCATCCAGTCCGCCTGTCGATCGCGCTAGCTGTTCAGCGTGCCGTCCAGTCCGCCTGTCGATCGCCCCAGCTGTCCAGCGTGCCGTCCAGTCCGCCTGTCGATCGCGCTAGCTGTTCAGCATGCCGTCCAGTCCGCCTGTTGATCGCCCTAGCTGTTCAGTGTGCCATCCAGTCCGCCTGTCGATCGCGCTAGCTGTTCAGCGTGTCGTCCAGTCCGCCTGTCGATTGCGCTAGCTGTTCAGCATGCCGTCCAGTCCGCCTGTCAATCGCCCCAGCTGTTCAGCGTGCCGTCCAGTCCACCTGTCGATCGCGCTAGCTGTTCAGCGTGCCGTCCAGTCTGCCTGTCGATCGCCCCAGCTGTCCAGCGTGCCGTCCAGTCCGCCTGTCGATCGCGCTAGCTGTTCAGCGTGCCGTCCAGTCTGCCTGTCGATCGCCCCAGCTGTCCAGCGTGCCGTCCAGTCCGCCTGTCGATTGCGCTAGCTGTTCAGCGTGCCGTCCAGCCAGTCCGCCTGTCGATCGAGCTAGCTGTTCGGCATGCCGTCCAGCCAGTCCGCCTGTCGATCGAGCTAGCTGTTCAGCCTGCCGTCCAGTCCGCCTGTCGATCGCGCTAGCTGTTCAGCGTGCCGTCCAGTCCGCCTGTTGATCGCCCCAGCTGTTCAGCATGCCGTCCAGACAGTCCGCCTGTCGATCGAGCTAGCTGTTCAGCCTGCCATCCAGTCCCCCTGTCGATCGCGCTAGCTGTTCAGCGTGCCGTCCAGCCAGTCCGCCTGTCGATCGAGCTAGCTGTTCAGCCTGCCATCCAGTCCCCCTGTCGATCGCGCTAGCTGTTCAGCGTGCCGTCCAGCCAGTCCGCCTGTCGATCGAGCTAGCTGTTCAGCATGCCATCCAGACAGTCCGCCTGTCGATCGAGCTAGCTGTTCAGCCTGCCATCCAGTCCCCCTGTCGATCGCGCTAGCTGTTCAGCGTGCCGTCCAGACAGTCCGCCTGTCGATCGAGCTAGCTGTTCAGCCTGCCATCCAGTCCCCCTGTCGATCGCGCTAGCTGTTCAGCGTGCCGTCCAGCCAGTCCGCCTGTCGATCGAGCTAGCTGTTCAGCCAGCCATCCAGTCCGCCTGTCGATCGCGCTAGCTGTTCAGGGTGCCGTCCAGTCCGCCTGTTGATCGCCCCAGCTGTTCAGCGTGCCGTCCAGTCCGCCTGTCGATCGCGCTAGCTGTTCAGCCTGCCGTCCAGCCAGTCCGCCTGTCGATCGAGCTAGCTGTTCAGCCTGCCGTCTAGTCCGCCTGTCGATCGCCCCAGGTTTTCAGCGTGCCGTCCAGTCCGCCTGTCGATCGCCCCAGCTGTTCAGCGTGCCATCCAGTCCGCCTGTCCAGCGCGCTAGCTGCTTGGCGCGCCATCTGTTCAGTGGGTCGACTGTTGGCATATGCTGTTCACATCTGAAACCGGTTCTAGCGATGACAGGTCGAACGAGCCGCATCGCACCTTTATCCGTGCACGCAGGCGATATTGCTGTCGATTTTGTTTAGTTTCCTTTTAGGATCGCTTGTTTCCATTACAGTACCGTTTGTTTCCTTCTTGCCCCTTTAGGCTTACTACTTACCCCTTTAGACCTTAGAAACACCGTTTTCGCTTCTTTTTGTCACTTTCACCATTTATCGGTATTTATCGTTGAAACCAGCAGCATATATGGAAATGCCGGGCGAGGCCGAGTCGATCAAGCCATCGCCCATCCAGATCCGTCGGGCCGTTCGAGAGAACCGAAAAAGTAATCTTTTTCTAAAAGACGCGTTCCCTGCAGGACAAACATTAGTCACACCAAAATATTTGTCCCAGAGTCGTATTTTCGCTATTTATCGGTATTACCGGTAATTATGAACAAAACGAATAGCGTCTGACGAAATGCGGCGCGATGCCGAGTCGAACGAGCCATCGCCCGTCCGGATCCGTCGAGCCGTTCGAGAGTTATAGTCCGGACGCACGCACGCACGCACGCACAGACAGCCGCCGGAGTTGTAAGTAGATTGTCTACTGTTGTTCAAATCTGGCTAATACCTCTTTACGTACAGCCCTGTACAATCAGCGCTGTGTGTCAGTGGTGATTACGCTTTTCAGCTGCAGCAGTCACGTCAGCTGCAAGACGAACTGCTGAAGACGCAGAGTGAAAAGCGACAGCTGGAAGCGCAGCACGCCGACTCTCTCGCCTCCCTGAAGACTCTGGAGGAACTCATAAACCAAAGGTCCAGGGTTCGATCCTCGCCGTCTTCCGCATTATTTTTTTTTAATTTTTGTACATTTTTGCTGCATTTTTCAGACCGTCCGACGACGACGTGACGGTGCTGCGACAGGAGCTGAGGCACGCGCAGATGGAAATGGACAATTTGGCGAGCGAGAAGGACAGAGAGATCAAGCATCTCAGTGAGAAAATGCAAGAGCGACAGCTGGTGCTACACGAGTGGGCTCTTGTACACTCGCAATAGTACTGTAACCACTCTAATACTGTCCCATGTCGTGTTGTTGGTGGGGGCACTCCTGAAACCGGGTTTTTGCATGCGGCGACCCCCCACCACCGAGAATTGTTCTCAAGTGTAGTGAACCTGTCCCCAAAAAACACCGAAATTACGCTATTTAGACCCTACTTTGACCAGAAAGTGCCTATTTTGATGGAAACCCGAAACGTGTTTTAGTGTGCCTGGCATCGAGGCGCCAAATCAATAGGAGAAGAACTAATGGAAGGGAATAGTAGAGGATTTCTGTTATGTAGCTTGTATGGTTTTGTTAATTGTTAACTGGTTTCAGAGCCGAGAAAACGATCGCCAAGCAGGAGGAGCAATTGAAGAATGCACCAAAGGTGGAAGACCTCGAAAAGTAAGTAGTTGCATTCTCTGTATTTTGTTGCGCATTAACTCCTTCTGAAAAGCGGCTCTTGATTCATTGATTGACTATTTTATTCGCTTGTTGAAACATTTACAAACACAGTCGCTGTCCTTATGGACACATGGAGGACCAATCAGCTAATCGCAAGGGTTTTGTATAAAGTTTGTCACAAAATCTCTTTAGCTATTTTTGTGATCAACCCCCCATGCAATCTGTGAAAATGCCTCCAATTTCTACCTACCAAAATCCGAGCAAATCTAGCTTATGCCTATCAATAGAATTGAATTTGATGGATCTGTACGCGGCAATTATTGATTATTATTGATTAAGTGTAGTTCTGATTACTGTTTAGTAATTGTTTAGGCTGAAATGCGCTGCTGACAACAACACGAGCGAGTTGACGATGAGAAACCAAGAAAATGCAGCGCGTCTGGCGGAAATGGCGGAGAAGTGTGACCAGGTAGTCTGTGTGAGCATACAGGTAACTTGCCCCCCCCCCCATTCGGAATACCAACCCCCGCCTCCTCACAGCACTTTTTTTTACGGTTAACGCGTTCAACATGCTAAAATTTGCGCTTTTTTCAGTGTTTTATGAGCGTAAAATACCAAAATAGCGCCACTTCAATCCCATTTTTTGGCCAAAGTACCAAATTTCCCATGCAATAATTGCTCCATTCTGATTTCTGAAACGTCAAACAAACTGGCCCACTTTTGGTCGGACGGTCTTCAAGACCCCCCTCCCCTGCAAGGTACCATAGTTGAGGTGTTGCTACATCTCAGTTCTAATGCAGAAGATAATTCGAATGTGTGGGCACGACAGCGTTTGGCCTAGTGGTAGAGAATCGGCCTCTTGTGCGCACGATTCTGGGTTTGATTTTTGATGGATCCACTAGATCGAAGACTTCCCTTTCGATATATGTTCTCGTGCCATCGCTGCCTAGATTACAGATGGCGTTCTTCCGAAGGTCTTTGGCTAATTATGCGGCTCTAGATGGGAAGGCGTCACGGAGATTATGGGTGTGCTATATGGGCCATTGACGGCCTTCTAGCATTGCCCCTAATCCCACAACAACAAATCAAATGTTTACGTTAGCTGCTTGGACTTGTTATTTTGTCTAGTTGTCAGCCTCTCTGGAAACTTCGGCGCAGCGACATTCAACGGAAGTGGAAACGTTGACGCAAAAACTGACGGCTGCCGAGAAGCAGATCGGAAAATGTGAAAATTCGAGCAAACAGGCCAGTTTTTATCGTTAATCAGCCCGCGCGACAATGCACTTCGCTCCACAGAATTTGCCCATTGCATATTAGTGGTACTGTCTGTAGTGCAGTGCAGTGTATTGTCTTCTTTTAAGCCGCTACATTGGTTGTTCAGAAAAGAGTACTTTTCTTTTAGATGACCAGTCAACTCGCAGAGCTGGAGGAAAAAGCGCGACAAAGCGAAGATCACCTGAACCAGAAGGCTCAGAAACTGAAGAAGGCCAATCAAGACTTGGAACAGGTTTCATTTTTTTAATATTTTTGTCGATTGTATTGAGGTCTCTGAATTGATGGTATTTCAGACTTTTCGTTTTGGGCATTGAATGTATTGAATTTTGTAAATTTGATTACCGTAAACCCTATAATTAGCCCCCCCCCCCTCTATAATTATACACCCTCCCAAGACCACTTTGAGTTTATAAGCCCCCCCCCTTATAATTACGCCCCCTCCCTAAATGGGCCGTCGTCAGAAAGGTAACATTTTCCATATCGGGTGTATGTATGGTCGCGTATGTGTATGTATGTACATGTATGTGCATGTGAGACTGTGTGAGAGTGTGTTAGAGTGGGGCTAATTATAGGGTTTACGGTGTAATCAAACCGGTATAATCGAACCAGCATAATTCCGTTACGACAAACGTGCACTATTATGAGAACGGAATGAAACCATCTTTAAGGCGCTCGAAAACTACAAAAGACTGAACGCCAACTTTCAAGATGTTCAAAAGGAGCGCGATCAATTTAAAAGTCAACTAGAATTTGCGGTGCGTTACAGCGTTGCGCTGGCATGCTTTCTATTGGAAACTTTCGAATGCGTTGCGAGTGTCAAAAAAAAAAATTAGACAAAAGCCATGGACACTTTGAAAGTCGAAACGGTCGAAAAAGCACAGGAGATGAAGCAGTTGGCGAAAAGTGTCGACAAAAAGTACATCACCGTATTTCGCGCCTTTGTGCAAGCGAATCGATTTCATTTCCTTACAAATTAAAAAAATTAAATTTAGAGACTCCACACTCGTGGAACTGCAAGCGAGACTGGACGAGGCGCAGGCAGCGGCGAAAACTTTGGAAAGCGAAAAACAACAAATTGTCGAGAAATTGCAGAGTGGCGAGGGCGCATTGGACATGGCAGTGCAGCAGCTGCAACGGGAAAACGTGAGTGCGTGTGTGCGTGCGTGTAGTTTCAGTCGCCACAAAACACTAATAACTGTTTCAACTTGTACGTATACGTGTGGATAGCACTGGTTTGTTTGGTGTCTACTCCGTCAATCGCATCGCCTCCTGTTTGTCATATGGTACACCGGATATTGTTGTCTGAATGAATGGACCGATGTCATTGATTTGGATCGCTTTTGAAGGCTGACAAACGGGGGGGGGGGAAGGGGGGGACTATGTCATACATCCTTTATCAGAGGACTTGCAGCACAAGCGTTGCGAAGTCCTCCAACCCAGCGCGAAGCACCCAGCCGGCAAATTTATTGCTGTGACGAACACCACAAAAGGAAAATGAAGAAGCGTAATTAAGATATTTTTTCCGTGCAGGAATCCTTGCTGTCTCAAGTGGACGTCCTAAAAGCAACAGCTGCTGAGCAGAAAGAAAATTCCGAAAATCGTTTGGAAGAATGGAAAGAAAAACTGGAAAATGTGCGGTTTGATTTTGTTGTTTTTATTTGACCGATTTGTTCCTTGAAGAACTTGTCTGCTGGACGACAGACTGGGATTTTGTTTACGAATATTAACCCTCAATTGGGTATGTATTCACAAGAGTTGCCCTCCCCCTCCCAAAAGTTGAGATTATGATTGTCAAGTTGTGTTAAGTGGAAACAATTGCGGCTAGCAAAAGTTATTCGAGCAAATACCGTAAACCCTATGATTAGCCTCCACACTTAGCCCCCATCCCCTCTCGTAATTAGCCCCTCATACGGCCGGAATGAAACCATTAGCTTCTCGCTGGCTAGAATGGTTAATAGTGGTGAGTCATAAGGCTATATTTTGGTTTTCTTTGCATAGCGTCTGTAGCTCAGCGGATAGAGCGTCTGCCTACGGAGCAGAAGGTCGCAGGTTCGAATCCTGTCTGACGCTTCTCCTTTTTGTGCTTTTTTTTTGATTTTCTTTGCAATTGCATTCAAGAGGATCGTGCATTTTAGCAAGAGAAGACGACGAAAAGTTTGGAAATGCAGCTTGAAACTTCTGGCGCGGAGAATGCAACGTTGCGACAACGCCAACTTGATTTTGAAAGCCAATTGTCCGATTCTAGGAATCGCCTCGAAACAAACGTACGTTCTAGAGCGCCTATAGGTTTTGCTACGCGCACTGGACACATTTCACATGATTGCGATAGTATTTATTGTCTGGTTTTTGTTTAGGGCACCAGTGGTTGCTTTACTTGGGTGTTTTCTATGTTCAGACGTCGACTCTGCAAGCGATGGAGACTGAAAAGCTGGAGACGCAGCAGCAATTGGCCAGGACGGCGGAAAAACTCCGAGCTCGAACCGACAAACTCTACGAGTGCACGAACGCCTTGGAACAGGTTTGACTTCCCCCTTTAGTGACCTTTGAATGGCCAAGCAATTCGAAGTCTGAAGTTTCCATCCAAAGTGTGTTGTGTACAATGCGGGGCGTCGCAACCATACCTGTACCCCGGTCTGGAAGAGTGGGGGGAGTAAATGGCCAAATTATGGGGGGGGGGGTGTCTGGAGCAAAAAAGTGGGGGGGGGGGGGTAGCCGCATACCTGTAACTGGGTCTGGCAGAGTGGGGGGTGGGGTAGCTGGCCGATTTTGGGGGAGGGGGTCTCCGGAGCAAAAAGTGGGGGGTGGTCGCTGGCCATTGTTTGAGTTATAATGGTACTTTTTGGTCTAAAATGGGTATAAAAAGGGTGTAAACAGTGTTATTTAGCTGTTTTATGGTCATATAACACTGAAAAGCACTGAAAAACACCAGCAGTTACTCACCTTTATCGTTTTACACATGACGAAAATCCTTTGGGAAAATTCTGGGGGGGGGGGGGTCGGGGGGGGGGAGTTGGGGGGTGGTTGAAAAACTAGTGGGGGGCCCCCAAAGCCCCCCAACCCCCCCCCCCCCCAGTTACAGGTATGGGTAGCCGGCCATTTTTTGAGTTATACTGGTACTTTTTGGTCAAAAGTGGGTATAAATAGGGTCTAAACAGTGTTATTTACCTGTTTAATGGTCATATAACACTGAAAAGCACTGAAATACACCAGCATTTGCTCACTTTTGTCTTTTTAGACAGAGTGAAGATCCCTTGGGAAAATTCTGGGGGGGAGGGTTTGGGGGGTGGATGAAGAATTCTGCGCCCCCCCCCCCCAACCCCCCCCCAAGTTACAGGTATGGTCCCAACAGCCTTGCGAGTGCGTGCGTGCGTGTGGGGATCGCTTCTATGATCGTGGAACATACCTGTATGCACATGTCTGGCTGGGGGGGGGGGTTGGAAGATTGGGGGTAGGTGGCCATTTTTGTGTTATACCGGTACTATTTTGGCAAACAAATAGGTCACAATAGGGTCTAAGCCCTGGTCTAAGCTAAATAGTGTTATTTAGCTGTTACTTGGTCATATGACATTGAACGGCACTGAAAAACACCTACGTTTACTCACTTTTGTCGTTTTTGACAGTGTGAAAATCCCTTGGTAAAAATCTGGAGGTGGGGGGGGAGGGGTGGAAAATAGTGGGGGAAGTGGTACCCCCAGTTACGGTATATCGTAGAGGCCTCTCTCTGGTCACACCATTGACCACTGCTAGTGGGAGTGTTTAGTTGAGTCGTCACTGTTTAGTTGGAGAGCAAGTCGGAAGAGAGCGACACCAAAATCGCGCAGTTGGAAGGGGAATTGGTGGAGGAGAGGAAAGAGCTGGAGGGCGCCGTGCGAAAGCTCGAGGCCGCTCAGGCACTAGCCGAGGAATACGTGAGCCGACTAATCTATTCAGTTTAATTAATTAATTCCCTAATTAAATGACCTACTAGTGCTACTAGTGTTACTTTGGAAACTTGCTTGAGAAGTTTTGACATTGCCGAATTTTTTTGTCTGGCATTCAGTTGCATCGATAACCCTGCGTCAGCAACACCGGACAACTTAGTAGTTGTAGCGAAACATTTATTACGGTCCGTGTCAATCTCGTGCAGCAAATCTCGAGCGACTCAAGTGACTCAACTTTAGGCTCGACAACTGGATGCGTTAAAGCAAAAGGAAGGGCAAAGCGCACAAGAAATTGACAAATTAAAGTCGGAAAACACGGTTCTGAACGACTCAGAAAATGGCTATAGAAATCAAATTGAAAGTTTAAATGGCGAATTGGAAACTTTGCGCCGAAGCCGCGAACAGCTGGCGGCGGAACTGGCCGCCAGTTTGGAAAGTGGAAAGAGCGCCAGAGAAAAGCAGGAGGAGGCTCTGGTGAGTCTCGAACCGCGGGCCTTGGCAAGCTTGGGCAAAATAATAAAAAAAACTATAAAAAACGATTTTTTTAAGTAGTAAGGATTAAAGAAGCTTAAAAAGTTGATTAAAGTTCACTTCAAAAGGCTTTTGATGCCTCTCACTAGGCTTTAAACACCTGCAACATTGATTTGACCTCAATCAAAACGGTCTCTGAGAACATCTAATAAAAAGTTTAAATTTTTTTAGTTAAAAAAAATAAATGTTTTTTTACCCAAGCCTGCTTGTGAGTGACAACCGCTACGCAAAATATCATGTTCAGGAGGAACTAAAAAATGCCCTGAAAAGCGAATCGGAAAATTTGAAAAATGTCGAATTAAATCTCCAAGATAAGTCTCAGAAGATGGAAGCTGTGCAAAATGAACTTCAGCTAAAGGTTTGATTAAGTAGAATGTTTTCTTGAAATAGCGAAACGTGAAACTTATTTAGAATGACGAATTGGCTCAACTCAAAAGCGCGGCCGACTTGCAAGCGACGGAATTGAAGCAGCGCACTTTTGTAAACATATTTTTTGGGTATTAAATTAAAAATTGAATCAAATTATTTTTGCACTTTAGGACTTGGAAAATCTCCAGAAAAATGCCGGCGAGTCTCTGGCTGAAAAATTGGAGGAAATTGAAAAATTGAAATCGGAGCGCGCTGAATTGGGCCATAAGTTGGAGACTAATCAGACTGTAAGAAAACTCAAAAGTCAATACTTTTTTGTTCTAACTAACAATTGAATATTGCAGAGTCTTCAAGATTCGACGCAACAGTTGCAAGCGCTGCAGCTAGCTCATGAGCAACTGCTGGAGGAATCGGTAACACTTATATATTGGAATTTAAGTTCAAGAAGTGAAATTCAATTGAAATATTTTCTTTAGAAGTTAGAAAAGGCGGAGTTGGAAGAAAGTCGGCAAGCGTTCGAGAACGCCTTGGCCGAGAAGGTGCAACTCGAGACCAAAATCACGCGTTTTGAAGAGGTCGGCAATCGGCACGCACGCACGCACTGTCACGCACACGCCGGCACGCACGCACGCATGCACGCACGAAGTCACACAAAAGAACAAGATCACAAAAACAGTAGAACCTCACGCAGACAGAGACTGGTCAAACGCAACTGTTCAGAGTGCAACGGAGCAGCAGAAGCAGACCGTGGGGCTCATGAAAAGTTTGAAGGAGTACCAAGCGAAAGCAGCGTTGGTCGAACAACTTGTCAAGAACGCTGACAAGGTGTGGTTAAATTTGTAATTGGGCGAGTTTTCGAATTCTATTTGAGTGGGGGGGGGGAGTTTGAAAATCGTAAAAAAAAATTTTTAAAGCTTTTTATGGAATTTCTAGTAGATTCGTTTTAGTACAAAGCAGAGGCGGAGAGCTATCAAGAAGCAGCGAAAGCCCTAAAAGCCGATTTTGATAGTCAACTCGAACGTCTGGACAAGGAATTGGTACGTCTTACTTTGATTTGTGTGCCTACCTACCTACCTGCCTGGTACATCAATAGCGCAGACGCAGAGTGTGCGAGCAGTAAAAAATTCGAAACATTTGAATGGTATTCCTCTGCCGGAATTAAATTAAGAATACGCCAATGAAAAGTGTTTCGGCGCCTCTTGATAATCCTACCATTTGCGCTGTGAGATGGTTTGGTTCGCCCCTCTCTAACACTCAATTTCGTTTGTTTAGTTTGTGGTTGCGTTATGTCAATTGATAAACGTCTTTGCAAATTTAGGAGGGCTGTAAGCAGACGCTTGAGCAATGCAAGGAGGACAGCTCGGCGAAAATCTCGGAACTCTCAACCGAAGTGCAGCGTTTGACTGAAAATCAACAACTCCTACAGGAAAGCACTGAGAAAGAGCGGTTGGAAAAGACGGCCATACAAAAAGAACAAGAAAGGTTGCGCAAAGACAAAGAGGGTACGGACAATTTTTGGTTGATAAATGATAACGTGCAATGGATTTATACCTGGTCAAATGGAACGTTCAGACGTACTTCCTTTTAGTACTAAAAGTTTGTGTATAACGTTTCTATCGCTTGCCCCCCCCCAAATCTGGGCAGCGGCATGGCTTAGTGGTAAAAAAACCGGCCTCTTGCGCGCAAGGTCCTGGGTCCGATTCTTGATGGCGCCACTAGATCGAGGACTTCCCTTTCCATGGATTTTCTCGTGCCATCGCTGCCCTAGATTACAGATGGCGTTCTTCCGAAAGTCTTCCGCTAATTATACGGCTGTAGACGGGAAGGCGTCATGGAGATGGGTAGGCTACATGGGCCATTGACGGCCTCCTAGCGTCGCCCCAAATCCAACAACAATCAACAACCCCCCAAATCTGCCATCTTTGCAAAAGTGTTACCAGTTCACATTAAAAGGTTGTTGCGTGTGCGTTGTCGTTGTTGTTCATTATGGCGGTTTCACTGAAACGTATTGCTATTTTCTTCACTTATTGAACATTTCCTTCACAAAAATAAAGAGAAAGAAAATGTTTTCAGAGTTGCAAGCGCAGACGACGGCGTTCGCGGAAGAGAGAAGGGCCTTGATGGAACGGTGCGTTCCTATAGAGACGTGTCTGTTGTTGCATGAAAAGGCATCTCGAATAAATTCGAGCATGTTCAGAGTTCAGTTCAGTTTATTTGATCGGACCACCCATTACACAGCACAGAGCCGCAAACCATTCAATGTCAGACAATGGGGGGTGGGGTGCCTAATGGGGAAGGCATGTGCACACAGTGTGGCATTCCTAACTGCGGTTAGGCTGTTGGGGGGGGGGGGCTCCAGCCCTGGGGGGAGGTCCCAGATACAAAATGGATCTGGGACCTGGGGAGTCTCCAGAATGGAGACACTTTGCACCAAAATAGCGTGAGGCTAAGTTGGTACTTTCTAGGCAAAATTGGGATCAAAAATAGCGTTATTTTGGTGTTTTATGGTCGTTTTTGATGGATTGAACAAATTCGTAAAAATTCTGTAGTTGGGAATAACTGCAGCACCTCCCCCTTCCTTTTTGTCTTACTAGGCAGGTCATTTCTCATGTGTCAATTCTTGCGCTTCTTGAGCGACGCGCCTTTTCTGTCTGTTCGAATGCGATTGAATAGAAAAATTTTATTCTTGCAATTTAGGTGTCTCCGGTCTGAAAACGACCTTGAATTCGAGCGCGACAAATTGGTGGAAATTCGCAAGAAATTCGACGACGCGCTGGCCGCCATGCACGAGCTGGGCAGAGAGAACCAGAGTCTTCAGGTTTGGCCTTTTAAATTTAAAACCACTATTAAAAACTTTTGAAAGAACGACAAAATAGCCGATTGACTAGACAATTGACTGCACTGGAGAATGAATTGTGGTGTCGAATTGCGTCTGGTTGTAGTGTGTGTGTGTGTGGGGGGGGGCACACTCAGGTCGCGGCATGTTTAATCAAAAGGTGTTTTGGGGACGAAATTAATAAAATAAATTTGGTGATCGCCACCACAGATCGACGTGAGCAAGTATTTCGGCCGCAAGTGGGCCAACGACGACGAGGCGGTGAACTGCACCTCCTGCGGCAAGGCGTTCTCGCTCACCATTCGAAAGGTACGGTACGCGATTTTTTTAAGTTTCCTTAATACTTCTGCAATTTTTGCTAATTTAGAAAGTGATTTTGTCGATGTTGCCTCGTCATCAGTGCCCCACTCAATACCCCCATCTGGGGTTGGGTTCTAGGGGGTTACCCTCCCCACTGTTTTTCTACGATATGTACGTTTTGGGGGCACTCAGCGCACTTACCAGCACGCACGGACGCAGGGAGACTCACGCTTGCTTGCAGCACCACTGCCGTCACTGCGGTCTGATCTACTGCGCGGAGTGTTCTGCCAAAAAGGGCAAGCTGGCCGCCTGGCGCTACCCCGTCCGCGTCTGTGACGCATGCGCCACAGAACTCAGCGCTAGATGACGTCATCTTTCTCTGCAATCGCGCTATTTTGGGTGTGGTTGTCATTTCGGTGCGGTCTACGATACTCAAGTGTCACATCAGGGCGTCCACGCCCACGATAAATTTATTAGACCGAAGTGGTAGGGATGACAGCGTTTCGATTGATAAAGAGCGTTATTGATATATCATTCATGCTCTTCGGATTGTTTAAACTTGCATAGCTCCTGATGTGACACACATTTGTTCCTCGATCATGTTTCTTTACCGAAAATTTCGTGTTTATGTGCGCCTAAGATAGCATCACTTATGTAGTATTTATGTCCAGTCGCGTAGCCGGATTCTGCCTTTGGAGGGGGCGAGCTTTCAAATCGGACCGCACATACCGGTACATCTTTTTGCATGCCGTATCCCTCAAAATTTGAATGAATTTTTGTTACTCTTTTGGCTAGAAATTATGCGCCGCAGGCAATTGTCGGTGTTTCAACCTACTTATATACGCGTTGTTCATTGTGTTTGGCTAAAAATAAAAAGAACGCCACAGCGAAACATTTTGCTTTTTTTTAACACATTTATTTATTAGCATTTTTACCTAAGATCGAGTGATCAAGACCGAACCGTCATTGGCTATCTAAGAAATGTCACGGGAGCCCCTGGGCATACCGATCGGGTTGGGGGGGGGGGGGGGTAGCGCCCGCCCCTGCCCCCTGTCTACGCCACTGTTACCTGAAATCGGGCACGATATCTGTACGCGTGCCCGGTCTATGCCGTCATGTTGTCAGTTGTTCGTGTGTTGCACTTGCAGCACTACACTACGCTTGTGTGCGACCCGCTTTGCGTTGATCTACCGTTCAGAGATATACTGTGGTATTCGGAATTTGCGTAATAAATGACACATCGTTTCGGCGTGTCGGTGGCGCCGCAGGAGCAGCTCGAGGGGTTCAAGGTCGAGCTGCCGTAGAGGCAGAGCAGCTTTGTTTGTGTGTGGTCCGCTTTTATGATCGCTGGGGCCTCTCTCTGTGGTCACAATCGACCGCTGCTAGTGAGAAATGAGACCCAGTCAGCCCGATCCTGTAAGGGCGCAGCACCTCTGTCCGGCGACAGGACGTTGCCCCCCCCCCACCAGTCCCCCCACTTCTCCCCCCCCCCCCCCCACACGCCCTCCACGGCGCTCCCGGCGGACGAAGCCGACTAGTAGCACCACGGGCCGCCTGGTTGGCTGGGTGGACGGTGCCGCGGAGGCAGAGTTCGTCGAGTTTGGCAGTAAGTCCCACCGAGACGAGACTGCTCGCTTTGCCGAAGAAGAACCTGCTGGTAAACGAATTGCAGAGTAGGCGCTGAAAAGCCGATTTAGTGTATCTATGTATGGTATCGCCATATCGTACTCTACTCTTGACCGAGGGCACCGCGGTAGTCCAGGCTGGCGAGCGACACACGTGGGTTAGCAGGGTCATTTGAGCGTGGCTTCTAAAAGAAGTTGACACGTGTATTTCGATGTGATAAGTGCGGTGAAACAGTTGCAAAACGGGTTCGCAGCATCGGTACCTGTCGCAACGCAGGTTTTCGACGAAGAGCTCGGAAAGCTGACGATCAATATTCCGTCAGATTGCATTCTATCGATTTCCGACGGGACTCGGCGCTATGCTCACCAAGTTCAAACCTGCTGAATAATTGTTGCAATCCGCTTTCTGGGTATATATAGTAGCGTTTCAAAAGCAACGATGCACTACCGTGCGGAAAAGTTAACTCCCATCCCTTCGGGGTTGGTGCAGCTGGTTTGGGGTTCCAGCACCTCAGCTCTGGGTTCAGGGCTGAGCACGTCCTCCCCTCCGCTTCGGCCTGTGAAAAGGTGCCCGGGGGAGACGTCTTCGGATGGATTCCCTTGCCTGAGGGGGAGGGCAGAGCTGCTTCGTGCTGTCTCTGCAACTTCCGCGCGGTGGTCAATTTTTTGTGAATGTATCGCATTCTGCTGGGCAGAGCGCAGACAGATCGCTTTTGCTCAATGCGAAATTTTCGTTGTCGTTTAGCAGCAGCACCTGCCAATATTAATTTTTTGGCAGGGGGGGGGGCAAACGGCAGGGGGAAACGTACAGGGGGAACTGGAAGGGGGAAACGGTTGCGCCTCTGTCCAATGCCTGCACACTCCGCGGCACTTCCGCGACACGCGCCACAAGTCCTTGGCTGCCAGGAGGAACCGGCGAGCCACTTCGTGCTTTCCGCCGACAATTTTGGCCAAACGCCACCTGAACCTAAACTTTTGTAATTTAACCCAGCAGGACCTTGCGATCATGAGCCCTGTTCTCTACCGCTAAACTAGGACATCAGGTATGTACATACCTATGTACCTCTAATGTTTTGATGTCGTCATGGCGATGTTACGCTCTGCTGCTGTCTTGTTATGCCATAACGTTGTGCCAGGGTCATGCGAATGCGCCCACCACTACAAACAACGTGGTGCATTTGAGGACAATCAAACCTGGAAGATTCTTTGCACCGCCCACCTGAAGCAACTTAGGGAATAGGGTGGCGTCTGTTTGACCGAAAAACGTGTCGGCAGTAGGCTGCCAAGTAAGTGGCTCACCAGTGCATGGCAGCCGAGGCTTTGCAGCGCGTGTCGCGCCAGCTGGCACTGAGCGACACCGGTCGGTGTCGTGAGGTGTGCAGGCAGTGGGCGGAGGCGCTGAGCCCGCTCGAGCACGCCTGGGCCCACTTCGAGAAGGCCTCCATCGACATACGCTACGATGCCAACAGAGAGTGCAAGTTCCTGCTCGAACTGGGCACGAGGTACAATGAGCGACAAGTGAAGCTCGTCAAGAGAGTGAGTCTGGCGAGGGAGACGCCTGTGAAGAGTCTGCAGACGACACTGGCCATCTTCGCGCGCCAGTGCCACACGAACGCGCTGCAGGTGCTCGTCCTCTACTATCGGAGGGCCTTCCTCAAGTCGAAAGGCAGCATTCGCGCACTCGCCTTTGAGAATCTTTTCTTGCGGCAGCTCTTCCAAATTCTCGCGCAACGGTCGGGTGGCTGATGATGTGGAGGATGGTGCGCAGCGCTGCTGAGGACTGTCTTCATCTTTGTAGGGATTCGCTGACGACGCTCGTCTGCATGTTCCCAGTCGAGCCAGATCTGGTCGAACGCAACCGCTCGTTCTGGTACAGCGCGCTGATGCTGGCGTCATCGGTGCGCTCGCTGGAGGTACTCTACCTGCAGCCGTTCACGCCGCAGCGCCTCCACTTCTACAAGTCGTCGAATGGCCTCAGTCTGCCACACGTCCGCGAAGTGCATCTCTCGACCTTGCACAACATCGATGGTTTTTCCAACGGCGCTGACATTCTCGACCTCGACCACATGTACTCGGCGGAGCTGCTCTGGCTGCAGCAGCTGACTCCCAACGTCGAGCGCCTTGAGCTCGTCTCCTACGGCGCCGCTGCAATGACACGCAAGACGAGCGACGCGCGCCGGCGTGCCCAGTCACTCGTCGTCACCTTTCCAAAGGTGACACATCTGATGGTCGACGAAATCGTCCTCCACCTCCACGCGGCCGGCGCCGAAACGCAGCTCTGCTCGGAGCTGAGTCAGCTCTTTCCCGGCGTCACACACCTGATGCTGCACCGGTGCTGTCTGCCTACGGTCGACCTCGTACCGCGCAGCTTCCAGACGTTCGTGGCCAACTTCACGAAGCTGCGCTACTTCAGAATCGGTCTCGTTAACTGTATCGATGGCAGTGTCGGCCCTCAAGTGCAGGTAACGATCAGTTGCCATATTGCCAAGCGTACACGTTTTGTCTGACTCGTTTTGGCTCGGATCGTTTGCATTCGCGATTGCTTCAAATGCTGGACTAGGTAATCCTTTGTCCTCACTGTAGTTTGCCCAAACGTACCTACAAATTCAATGTTTCACCTATACGGTGCCTACCTAACCTATACCAGTAGCTTAGTGTTACAGTGTATTTTGAATGAAAGTTGAAAACTGCCCACTACGACACTGCCCCCTTCGACTTGCCTTTGACAGAGACTGTGTGCAGTGCGGTTCTGTCGTAGAGGGTGCGACTGTTGTTGACAGCGCACGCATTGGCATTGGCAGCTGCTGTTGATCTCGCCCTGCGTCAATCCGACTACGAGCCAGGTCGGCTCCGACTTCCTGCTGCCGGTACAGGCGATGATCGTGGGGCGAAACGTGCGCGCGCTCATGATCATCAGCAGGCGCGTTTATACCGACTTTGAGATGGACTTCAAGGGCGTCTTTCTCTGCGAGGGTGGGCCTGGGGTACAATACGAAAGAATACGTACATCCGTGGGAGGCCTCGTTGTTCAGCACGTCCGATGGACCTGCGCAGGATGGAGCCACTGCCGCGTATTTACGCGCCCTACGCGCCGTTCGAAGCATCGCGACGGTGTTCGTGAAGGACCGTCGCAATGAAGAACGTCGCGTGAAGGATTTCGTGAAGTGTTCGAGCGGTGTTCGTGTACGAAGAAGGACCGAGACGACCGGGGCTTGTCGGCGCGTGGAGCGTGATGCCGACAACGGACGGCAGGCTCCCATCCACGCTGCACGCGCCCCAAGAATACGAGCTCGACTCAATTCGCTGGACTGGACACCCCCCCCCCCCTCGAGCGGCTTTGGTGGCGACCCATTCGGCCAAATCCTCGTTCGACGGCCCGTCATCTCGTCCGCTGGTCCGCGCGTCCCCATGACGAAGGCCGGTCGTCTGACCTTCCAAGGACACCGTCATTGGCAGAGCGTCGACGTTGATATTCGAGTTTTCGTTAGCTTCGCGCTCCCCTTCGGCTTTCGTTTGTCCGCCCGTTCAGTTGTCCCGCTTCGACTTCGGTAGCCTCGACGACCTCGTCCTGAGCGCCCATTCCTCGGCAGGCGTGTGTGCAGTTCACGATATCACTACAATCCCTCGCCGATGCTGCTACTGGGCGGCGGCCGCTACAAAAGTCGCGTGGCTGGACGCACGGCCGCGCGTGGTTGAGGACGAGCGCCGGCGCCGCCACCACTGGCTCGCCCTCACGACCGAAGCGCGACTACGATTCCGACCGCAAGAACCAGTCACCACTTTTAAATGCAGCCTTACAGTAAATGCCCTGTCGCTAGTTGCCCCCGCGTCACGCCTCGCTGCTTCGCTCCGTCCGTTTGATAAACAGCGCGGCGCGACGGCGCGCTTTTTATCCGGCGCCAAGTGTGGTTCGCGCTAGTCGATCTTGTCAACTCTTTTGCCATTTCCTTCCGTATAAATTGCGGAAAAGCACAGCCTCAAAAGGATGTCGAGCACGTCGTCGCGCGTGGTGAAGGGTTCGGCGGCGCTGTTGGCTGCGCGCCAGCGACGGAAGGCGGCGCTGACGCTGACGCCCAACGCCGTGCAGAGGGTGAAGACGCTACTCCAACAACAGCCGCACATGTACGCGCTCAAGGTTCGCTCTTGTGTTGTGACTGGTGGCAGCGTGCGTGCGTGCGTGCGAATTTGTGATGAGTGTCTGTCTTCACATAGCAATCGCGCAGGTGGGAGTAAAGACGCGCGGCTGCAACGGCCTCACCTACACCTTGGACTACGTGAAAGAGAAAGGCAAACACGACGAGGAGGTGCTGTTGAATTTTGGAGTTTTTATTGTATTTCTAAACTATCACTTCCAATTTGTCACCTTGAGCGTTGAATTTGCCGATATTTTCTCACGACAACTACTGGAGTAATTTGTAACAGTCTGCGCTTAGAAATTTGAATAGAAAGAGAAACATTTGGTGCGATGATGTGGACGTGGCAAGTGTTGATATAACTAATCGCCATGTTTTTTTCAGCAACCCTTGAGAATCGTTCAAAATGTCAATCCCAATATCAAACAATATCAATCGAAATTTCACTATCAATTCCGCCAGTCTTTTTAGGTGGTGCAAGACGGGGCGCGCGTGCTGATCGACCCCAAGGCGCAGCTGTCGCTCATCGGCACCGAGATGGACTTTTGCGACACGAAATTGAGCAGGGAATTCGTCTTTGCCAATCCCAACATCAGCGGCACCTGTGGCTGCGGAGAGAGCTTCAGTCTCTGAGAGAGAGAGAGAACCCGATGACACACACATATAATAGACCAGCACGACGCTGCATTCAGGATTGGACTCGTGGGGGGGGATCTCTCATCTCATCAGCCCGCTCTATTTTCAGTAGGAGAAATAAATTTATGCTTTAACCACGGTCAGTGATCGCGATTTCTTTATCTGTGACATTGCATTACCAATGGCCAATACAAGGCTGTGAGCTATGCTGTCTTCATGTTCGATTACGGTACGTATGGTAGCCATATTGTAGATCTACATGTTTGAATTGACTTGCAGTAGCGGGGGGTAGGGAGGGTTGCGATGCAATAGAAATAGCACCCACTCGCCCACCCACTCATATTGTGCCCTAACTAAACCATGCTTGAACATGGGGTCTACTTTCTGTGTGGGCTGGTTGAGTCCATTCTGTTTCGCAAAATGCCATCATTTATATTCATGACCCATTGGAACTGTAAGTAAAAATCGATTTTTTTGTTGTTGTGTTGTGCTTGTGCAGAGCTGCTGTGATGCGTCCATGAATGACACAGCGCGCTGATTTGTCGGTCGTGCGTGGAATAAAGTGTATATTTGCAGTGCTTTGAGTCCTCAAGTAATGAGTTTTGATTGCTCTATTTGTCTTCCTGTGCTGGACCTACAGTAGTCGCGTTCGATGAAAGTATAATAAATCATATCCGTTTAGCTAAATCGTTTCAGGCTGGGTTGCCTGTCCATGTGACTGGCCATCAGTTACAGTTTGTCTACTGTTGCAATCATCTCATTTTTTTTTTAAATGGACTACTTTTCGCGATTTTTGTTTGGTATTGCTGTCTTATTGCTCTCTTTTGCCGAGGATGGGTTCGGCAGGCGTAGAGCGAAGCGAGGTCTCTGTTTGCTGGATGGCGATAGGTATGCATGCGCGTTGGCCAAAGGCGTGCATGATTGCGCAACTGTCATGCATTGCATGCACGGTACAGGCCGATAGAACTATGGTTTTTAGCAGAGGTTTTAACATAGCTGGTCGCTGCGTTTAGTAAGTGCTATTTTAACAAGTATTTGCCTCTGAAAAGATGCTTATGCTTGCTTAGCTGTGTGATTATCGAGGTTGGATGCGGTATGAATATGCATGCGTTTTTATGCATACAAAGATTATTAATCGATTTTCTTTCAGACAGCGTTGCTTTGACGGTATACGCTCAGAGGATTCTAATGACTGTTTCCCCTGCAAGAAAACATCGACACCACAAAAACCTGAAAAAATGGGATTAAAATTCTATTTTTACCGATCTGGGGATCATGAGCGTCTCTCCGACGAGCAGGTTTGATTGGTTTGGCTTTCTTTTGTTTTGTACGCAGGCTATACATGTTTCAAGTTGCTAATATATCTTCATTGTGTAGTGGATCAATTGTTCGGCCAAGCTGTGTATCTCTCATCTAAGTTCGCAACTGCTGCCAAGTGGTTCCATAACATAAGCAGTTGTGGATGAGTACGCTAATTGTAAGAGGGTCGCAGGGTATCGCAGTAAAGTTCGTTTTGACAGGGGGTACGGTCGCCGACACTGGCCGTGCACCTTTTGTAGCTCTCGGATTACGACCGTTCCGACCTCTACAAGATGTCGTGGACGGATTTTGACGCAACAGCCCGCGACGCGCCGCTCGACGTGGACAAGCAGACGTGGTTCGTGGTGCACGGATTCGAGGGACAGAAGACGCTGCCTTGGAGGGATGTCATGAAGAAGAGGCTCCTCGAGGCCGTAAGCACCGACACGCACGCACGCACAGGCACGCACGCACGCACTCACTCATGCGCGGACGCACGCACGCACGCACGCACGCACGCACGAACCAGCGCACACGCGCGCGCACACACGTACGCATACACGCACAGGCACGCACGCACGCCTACAAGTGTTGACGCACTCACACGCGTACACGCACGCACATACACTCTCAGGGCAACAACGTGGTGATCGTGGACTGGCGCGACGGCACCAATTACCCCACGGGCTACTACCAGGCGGTGGCGAACACGAAGGTAATCGGTGCCATGGTCGGCCGCATGGTTCGCAGTCTGGAGCGGCTCAAGGATTTGGATTTGAATTTGGCCAATTTTGTGGGATTTAGTCTGGGCGCCCCTCTGGTGGGCCACATTGGTCAAGAGTTGGGTGGCCGGCTCAGACAAGTCGTGGGTAAGAATTTTCGTTTTTTTTTTTTGTATTCAATTTGTCACGGTGGTTTGTGTACAGCTTTGCGTGCGTGCGTGCGTGTACTCGAAGCATGGAAAAAAAAGCTACCAAAAGTTCAGCCCTCGACCCACCATCGAAGGGCTATTTCAACGAGGCTCGAGATTTGAACGTCGATTCGACGGACGCTCAAATGGTGCAAGCGATTCACACCAACGGCGCTGACTTGATTCCCCACGGGTAGTGTGCTGGAACAGTTAGTAGATCAAACCGTTTTCCCCCTGTGCAGTCATTCGAAACCGATTGTGCTGGCAATACCTTCTGGCAGAATGCGGTGGCGTATATAAATACTCACTGGCGGATCCAGGATTTTCTGACGGTTCCTAGGACATTCTCCCCCAAGTCGTCACTCGCGTTCAATTAACGCCACATTTTATTGAGCCTATGACATAAGTACGTATTAAAAGGAGGCAGCGAAGTCAACCCGCCAGCAGTTCTTTTTTTCTTTCTTTGAAGTCTTGGATAAAGAAAGTCGACACGGCTACACTTGGATTGGCAATAGTATGCACAAATGCGCGCGCCGCAGGCGAAAAATTTACATCTGAGTATTATTTTAATGGGCAAAACAGTCACATTAGGTCAGCTTGCATCCCTTGCCCCCTTGCATCCCTTGCCCCCTTGCCCGGATCCCCTTGCCTTACGTGCATCTCTACTTTGCATGGGCGAGCTGAACCAAAATATAGAGTAAAAACCTTAGTCCAAACGCAGTTGTTCATACACTACAGCGCCGCAGGCAAACATTTTCCGGTTATGAGTGTGTAAATCTATGGGAAATAGGCCAATATTAGTCCGATTCGTGCCTTTTCCCTCTCGTCTGGGCCCCTTCTGCCCCCGCGACGTTCTCTGCCCCAACGCCTGCCCTCAGCCCCTTCTCTGCCCGCAGCGCCTGCCCCCGCTGCCCCCCTTTGCCGACCACGACAGGTGGGGGCACGCCCCCCCGCCCCCCCCCCCCCTTTGGATCCGCTAGTGTGAATACTCTGCGTGACCTGGGTTTGGGTTAAACAAACGCTCTCTGCAGTGGTTATCATTTTAATTCGAAGTCGAAACATTTTCCCCGTCATTTGCGCAGTTTGTTGCTTGGTAGGGTAGCGTTCCATTTTTTGCACGGAATTAAAAAAAAAAATTCAGCGGTTTGGGTACGATGGAGTCGGTGGGCGACATCGACATTTTCGTCAACGGCGGCGAGCTGCAGCCCGGCTGTGACGTCACCGACAGGAAGAGCATTGACATTCATGAGTGTGCGTTTGTGTTTATTTGGAATTTATTTACCTTTCTGACTACTGTGCGCCACTTTCTAATTCTCGTTGGTTCTGGGTGGTCTCACTGCGCGTGCGTGCGTGCGTGCCTACAGTGCAGTGCAGCATGCATTGCTGTCCACGCACACTCCATTGCAGTCTACAACCTCATCGAAACGGTCGGCTGCAACCATCTGAGGTCGCCGTTCCTCTTTATCGACTCCATCAACAAAGAAATCGAACTAAATCGGAATTCTGAAAGCGCCGAAGAACACTCCTGTCAGTACTTCGCCTATCCTTGCCGTACGGGCCACCTCTGGAAGTATGGCTTCTGCGCTGGCAGTCAAAAGAATCGCAAAAGTCACTTTTCCGAGAGAAATTGCCGAAATTGCATAAAGTTGGGTTATCAACTGGACGTGAAGACAAAATTGAGGGGCGATTTCTATTTGACGACCGTGAATTCAGAGGAGCTGAGGGAGTCCGACTTTTGCGGTGCGGTTTTCCATGTTTTTTTACTACACGCATAACAATTGGCGTTAGCGTGGTTCATTAGTGTAAATTCATACATGCATACATACAGTGCAAAGGGTGGTCCTCGTTTCTATTTTCCTTGTCCGTTTCAGCAACGCAATATCGCATATCGATGTTTCCAAAAATTCCCGCCGGCAAAAAGGTGAAAGGCCTAATTGAATTTCGGATCGTTCAAAACGGCGAAAAGGACGAGCTCACTCACTTTCAAGGGTGCCCTTTTTTGATTTTTGTGATTTAAGAAATGACTAAATTTGAGTTTTAACTTTAGACGGACGAAAGAGCTGGACGAGCGTGGCCAGGTCGCTTAAACCTCTTTTTAATTCAAAGTCAAAATGTCTATGCTTTAAATTTCAGGCGCGTATGACCGGCTCGAGATTTGCAGAGCCGACAGCAATTGAGATGGTTTACAATCGGTACAATATTTTGGTGCACAAAGGCACGAAAACGTGGACGATGCTGGAGCTGAATCTCGTCGCCAACGACGGCCGCGGACGGTGCGTGCGTGCGTGCGTGCGTGCGTGCGTGTCTTGTTGTCTAAAACAGAGGCCAAAGCAACAATGTTTCACCCACCGAAAAAGACGCAATTTTAGATTCGTATCTTCCGAGCCGGTAGAAATTCTGGAAGACGAAACGATGATTATTCCGCTGAAGCGAGCCTACGACAACGAAACTCTGAGAGCCGTGGAACTCAGCAAAGGAACAACAGCGCGCATTAGCATAAGCGGCGCGAATTTACTCATCGCTATTTGCATATTCTGTACATTTTTTCCATTTTGGTGAAGGTGGCAGTGTCGGCGCGTCTGTGTAACAGTGCCTTTTGTCCCCTGTCGGCAAGCTATCACTCAGTGATATTCCACACAGTGATACACGTGATGTGCGCGTTGCACAATTTTCATACCGTAACTCTCAAATAGTGCTAGTGCAGTTAGGTTGAATTCCTAGAGCTTCGGGGCGTGTTGGAGGTTGCGCATACGTTTTGTACGCGCACGCTCAATCTACGGTAGCTAGAGACGTGCTTTGGTAGACTTGGGAGTGGAATTGAGTCGTGTACACTGGCTGTGCTGGGCACATTCCATACACACATACACAGCTCGCAACCACACTCCCTCTTTGCTGTCGACGAGCGCAGTTGCCGTACAAACGCCGCGCAGCGCAATCTTACATTGTTCGCGGTTGCATCTTTCTTTCCCAGGACGCTGCTACCAGTACGCACAGAAGTAGCCATCTTGCGATTGGAAGGTGCAGAGGGTCGTACGCATAGGCTGAACAATCTTAGGCTTGTCGATTCTAGGCATGGAAACGCCAGGCAATGTCGTCTGCCTCCAGTGTGAGGGGCTGCCCTGCCAGCCGCTGCTCGCCTGCCTCGACTGCGGCTACATGGATTCGTGAAGCGAAGCTATTGAAGTCCGATCATCTATAGCTGAGGATTTAATTGTTAGCGTACCCGTTAGCACGTGCGTGGAATGTTGCGCTCAGCCTCTGCTTTGGCTGGGAAAAAAACCGTCGAATCGTCGCGGCGAAGTGTTGAAAACGTCGACGAGTAGGCGAGCGCATGGGCCTAACCAACGAATGCAAACGAGCGCTGTCTGTGCCGTCTGTGGCTGTCATATTCTAACAGTTCCCTGTTGGGCTAACCAACGGATTTCCGATACATACATTGCTTGTGATGTATCCTTGGGTGATATTGTGTATATGTATAGGTTGTGATGTGTTGTCGGGCATGGTTGTTGCAGGTGCTCTGCAGCGGCGTCTGGTAGTGGCAGAACGGGTTTTCTAGTCGACCCTTCGGAGTGGAGGCAAGCCACGCTGGCGCGTCTTACACAGTTGTGGTGGTTGCCCCAATTATCTACGCGCGTGCCCCAACCAATAGTAGCCTAGGCGAAGCGACGAAGGCAACCTCGAACGCACAAGCGCCGTCGAAAGGGTCGAGAAAATCGCAAGGATTTTTTTAGATTATTTATTGAACCTCTTGTTAACTTGCATAACAGCCTCTATAATGGAGGACCAGATCGCAAAGATTTTTTAGATATCGGAAAACCAAACAATGGATCCGTGTCCCGATTGCAGCAGTGAAGCTACGACCATCGCCTACGTTTGCCCTTCATGTGACGGAATCTACTTTTGACTTTATTAAAAAAACCGTTGCTGAGAAACGAAAGAGAAGAGTCGATTGGTAGAAACGATGTTGTGAGTGTCGTGACATGTCATTTGCTGATTCCGCAAGGTGATATAATTAATAAAATGCGATAAAATAATGACAATTTGAATTCGGGAAAGCAAATGCAAAGCAATGTAGTAATTCGGGAAAGCGGCACCGACGATTTTTACACGTTTTGCAAGCACTCACTCACATCATATCACAGCATTCCTAAGACGGAAGACAAAGCTCGCGACAAGTAATGACGTCACTAGTCCCAGTCCGGCCGTCAGACCGTTTGCCGCCTTCCTCTTGGGCTTCTCGCCAGTGTCCGGCAGCGTCTTCTGCGTCTCCTTGATCTCCGCGATCTCTTTGACGGTGTTCTTGGCAAACTTCTTGTTGCCCGTCACCTTGTAGTCGTAGAGGCAGCTGACATCCCGCTCGCACACCTTCTTCTGCTGGGGAGTGGCCTTGTCGGGGTCGGGCAGCTCGAAGTCGGGCCGGTAGCTCGGCTTGTAGAAGGACTCGAAGTTCGTGCCCTCGCGATACGAGAACGAGCTCTGGGCCGAGTCGGCAATGATCCCTGAAAATAAGGGACAACTTGTCTGCGAACTCTAGAAAGGGAGTAGAATGAAGCAAAGACGAGGCAAACGGTGTCACCAATATGACGACAGGAATGCTAGGTATGTGCAATGTGTTTCTGCAGCACTTTTAGAAAAATATTCAGTTTTATTAATTCAAGTTCCTCTGGCCCCCTCCTCAGCCCCGTACGGTATATTAAGTCAGCTTACACTTGAGTCCGAACTCTTCATGCACTTTCTTCAGATCCTTCTCATCCAGGTCCAACACATCTCCATTCGGTAGGGTAAAGTCGTTGTCCGGCTCGCCGTCCCACGAGCCGAGTAGGCCCTTTGTGTGTCCTGCAGTTTTTATACCGTGTTTGCCCGTTACTTTACCAATTTCAAATTATTTGTTTTTGTGCAAGTAATTAATTTTAGTATAATTAATTAATTCCACGCACCTCTGAGAGTGTCGGCGTCGAGTAGAAAGGTGGCGCCTACCGCGCCCTCTGCGGCTCTAAAGCTGGCGCTCACCAGACCGTGGTACGAGACCACCGTCTCACCGGAGCCCTGCACCTTCGTGATCGTGACGCCTGCAAGTCGAGTGCACGCAGTCTGTGCGTGCATGCATACAGACAGATAGACACGCGTGCGTGACCCCGTAGCATTCCACAAAATTTTTTGTTTCCCCAGCGTTCGCAGATTTTGAAGCATAGTTGCGTAGTGCACTGTAAATATTGACTTAAATGCTACTTTCTCAATGAAAACAAAACACCAACCGTCATAGTTGAGAGTGATTTGATTGGCCTCGATGGCGTCGAGCGTCAGGTCCAAGTACTCGCTGTCCACGTAAAACACCAATTCTTTGGTCTTCTCTCTGTATTCCACTTGAATCGTTCTTTTGTCTTTGGCAGAGATGACGAAAGCCGAGAAAACCGTAGCTAAACAAAAGTAAATTTTGCTCTCTACAATTTGTAAGGCGTCTGAACTTCTAGAGAGGCATTAAATGAAGAAGAGCCTAAGAATGAAGAAGAAGAAGTGGTGGGAGTATCGTAGCAGCGCAAAAATTCTACCAACCCTGCTTGCCGGTTTTGGTGTTGACCGGCTCGAGTCGAGCCTGGATTGAGAAATCATTGACGTCACTCTGCACCATGACGAATTCTCCGGCGCCGTTGAACGTGTACGGTCGTCCGTCCAGCGTGACAAAGTGAGGGTCGCCTCCGCCGCCGCCTAGAACGTGCGGGCGGTTACGGCAGACACTAAAGGCTGATTCACAAGATACTAAGCTACAGAAAGCACTTAAGGCTGATTCACAATTAACGGTCTTCCCATCGGTCTCGGTCTCGGTCTCGGTCTCGGTCTTCGCATCGGTCTCGGTCTCGGTCTCGGACTTTTTGACCCATGCCAAATTGACGACGCGTTGCCTCCGGTCTTTCAATGATCTTCGGTTAAATGCGCGCCTGTCAGCGTATTAAAGAGCGTACTGTGGCCCTTGTTTTCGACCTGTTTCATTTTTTATGCGACTTCCGTAGGAAACAAAAAAAGCACACGCAGTAGACGACGGGAGCGCACTACCACCAGACAAACAGACAGACATTGTGCGGCAGACGCAGACCGCCGCCAGCGCTTCTTACAGAAAATGTAGGACAATGCCGTCGAGCCCGTCCACGTTGACGTATGCAATGGCGGCGCAGATTTTCCCGCCGCCGTGTCTTTAGAGACGTGCAGCCATGCCGCCGCCGTTTTTTTTGGATTTTTGGTATAAGAGCAGTCGTCAATTATCCAAGGAAACGGCGCCGCCTCCACCTGTTGAATACGACGCATCGTAAACTCTTCCTTGTTTTCAATTTCGGCTAATTTCCTAGTCGCTTTACCCTTATGCGAATACCGACAAATTCTTTGAGGGTGACGGCTATAGTAAAGCGTGACTACGGTAGCGCGCGCGTTCAACACGAGTTCAATGAAGACCGATGAAGACCGGAGCAAATGTTCAAAGTTCCCAACATCGTCGGTCTCGGTCTCGGTCTCGGTCTTCGCATCGGTCTTCGCTGTTTGGCATGGGAAGACCGAGACCGAGACCGAGACCGAGACCGAGACCGATGGGAAGACCGTTAATTGTGAATCAGCCTTTAGAGGAGTAGAACGCAGCAAAATAGCAACGATTCTCACCTGGCCTGGGCGGTCGGTAGCACTTGCCGTCGTTGACTGGCCGATGGCGGTAGAAGAGCTGTCTGGTCTCCTCGTCGGTGCCGAAGAAGCGGGTGCAGAGCAGCTTCGGCAGCAAATTCTCGTAGAAATAGCAGAAAATGTTGTTGCGACACTTCTGCACGCTGCCCGCGCCGTCCGGTTTTGTGATCAGGCGCTCCTTCTTGCTGTCGTAGCAGCACTGCAGGCCCAGGCCGGCGCGCGCGCTGAAATTGAGCAAAATTTGATTGAAATTTGAAAAGTTTGTTGAGGACTTGTTATTCATACCTTGGCTCTCGCGTGCGCACGCACATCTCTGCTCCGCGCTGGTAATAGCAATCTGAAAAGGTAGCGGTTTAAGGACGGGTATGAAAAAAAATTGAGAAAAAAAAAAATTGACTGTCGATCGTCTTAAACGCCGGCTGATAGTTGAGGTTGCAGATGGGGTCAAATTCGAAGCGCTGGTCTCTCAGCGCCTGTGAACGTTTGACGGTGGAATTGGTATGGAACGCACGCACGCACGCACGCACGCACGCACGCACGCACGCACGCACGCACGCACGCACGCACGCACGCACGCACGCACGCACGCACGCACGCACGCACGCACGCACTCGCACCAACGCTTCTGCACCCTCTCAATGCATTCGACTACTCAATACCAACCTGAGCCTTTGTTTGCGGACAGCAAGGCCTGAGCTTCTGCGCGTCTAGCGCTTTGTCCTTGGCCGCCCAGCTCCTGCAGTGGTCGTCGCTGACGTCCGTGCTCGTGATGGCCATGAGAGGCGTGCGGGCCACCAAAAAGTTGGTGCGCGCCGCAAAAACGCTGACGACGGCCACGACCATCCGATCGGGCCACCTCTTCAACGCCTCCGCCTTCACGTCGTGCGCGCCGTCGTTCTTGACACCTGAAGAGTTTGTCACCGTGCGTGCGTGCGTGCGTGCGTGCGTGCGCGCATTTTTGTGCTGACCTTCGGCGATATCGAAAGACTTAATGTCGTCGAGCGTGCCGTCCGAGTCCTTCACGAGCATTCCTACGGCGGTGATGTCGACTTCTTCGGGAATTCCTGGATTTTGGCCGGCTCTTCGCACCCACTCCACAGTGTAGGTCTTGCCGCCCTTCTTGGCGTTGGTGATGTCGATGAAGGGCTTGAAGCGGTCCTGCTTGTCCATGACGCGCGCGTACGGAATGTAGTTCTCGTACGAGACTGAAAGAAGACGGTACACTGTCAGATGGCAGCGGTAAAACTGAGTAGGTAGGTAGCATCCAACACACGGTTACTTGCTCTAGGTCGTTTTCTGTATTGAACTGTATTGTATTGAACTACTGAGTGACGAACAATAAAGTTTTGTTTACCCTAAACTGGTTTACAATTTCTTTTCGAGGTGTGGTTCGTCACGCAACGTATCCCCCCCCCGGTAAATAGCATGTTGGCGATCTATATTTGCCCGTGTACAGTATGTATGTACAGTGTACGTTCAGGATTCTCCTACAGTACTCGCACCATGTAAATATATGCACAGTACCCGACTGTAGGAAGCCCTTGAAGCGGCCGTCGGCCTCGTCCTCGGTCCTGACGGTCACCTCGACCACCCCCACGGTGACCAACACCGGTTTCTGGCATCTGACCACGTTTCTGTTGAGCTTCTTCCCTTCCGTTCGGACGGTTCTCGCCGCTGCCTTGTCCAAGAATTCGCAGAAGACGTTTTTGTCGTTGGCGAAGTCGAAACACGGCCCGCTCGCCAGGACGTCGCCGTGCGCGAATTGGTCGACGAAACGGGGAGACAGGTAGAGGAGTGCTGAGGCGTTGGGAAGGGTTTGAGATCTGAGACCACACTGGGAAAAGTCATCAATCAGTGGCTCACATTTATGCTTGTTGCAGGTCTCCTTGTCGATCTTCGCGCCGTCAATGCGAAAGACGAATTTGCCCGGGATGCCGACGTTCGACTGCTCGTAGATTGTGAACATCTTGTCCGTGTTAGACGACGGCGTCTGGTAGTGGTTCTGCCCGTCCCCGGAGTCGAAACCAGCCTGAAATCACACTTGATGAATCCTTTGAATTGGGACGTCACAGCACGTACACCACGACAAATGGTGCGCATGCGAAAGGTCCCGGCATTGTTCGTTAAATCCACGATGCTAAATTCACGTTCACTGCGTGTGATCAAAATTGTCAGTTTTGTGGGCGCATACATAGGTTTAGGTATTTTGGTTTTTGTTGGATGTCGATCACATATTAGGGTTGTACGCTGACGCGTACACCCTGATTCAACTGAAGAACCTCTCGCTCCCATCAAGTCAGGTGTAGTCATCAAGTCATGCGTTGACAAGAAACAACACTCACACACAAGCCTTGTCTGACACTGACTATCGTACCTGAGCTTTGACTCCGCCGCTCTCCGAGCCCAAGATCCATTCTATTCCATTGTCGAGATAGTTGAGAATGGCAAACGTCCTGTAGCCGTCGCCGGTCAGCACCGCTTGGAAGGTGTTCACCTGACGACAGAGCAGGCCGACATTGCGTACGTGTAGGTGTAGTGAATTCACGTGTACATTGTAAGATTCATGTGATGTACACACACATGAACACATGGATGTCTCAGCGCACCCAAAGACACAAATTCCTGTCGACGAAGTTGAATGTTTGCGTACCGTAAATCTTCCAATAGAGCCTTCTACAATCGTTTCCACTCCAGTAGTGCTCCCGGGTAAGGCAAGGTTGAAAGTATAGTGCCCCGGGAGCACTATTGGAGGATTTACGGTATGCATATTGTACTTGTTGGTATTGCCCTCCAACGGTGTTTATTATCCAACTTCTGTATCTGCTGATTATCGTTGTTAGGAAGCACTGCATACAAGTGATAGTTGTAGCATATACAAGCGACAGACCCGCGTTTATTGGTAGTTCAGCGTTCAAGTACAATATATTGTGCTTACGAAAACCTCGGCAAGGCCGTTTGGCGCAACAACCACTACATCGTCATCAGCAAAAAAGCGTTCGCGCACCTTTCGTCGGTCGAGATGGTATCCGGGCACCGCGTCCCAGGTGGCGACGAACGCGTACTCGGCGTAGAAGTCCTGGTGCGTCGCAAAGTGCTCCCGCACTTCCAGCGTGGCCTGGTTGAGCTGGCGCGAGGACGCGTCGCCGGCCGTGCTGCGCCGGTACTCGTGGAACCAGACGGCGCCCTCCTCTCGCGTGTCCACGTCCGCCCAGAAGGCGGCGATCATGGGAATGTTCTGGGGGAACTTGACCGGCTTGTAGTCCGAGACCGACTGTTGGAAGGAGATTAGTCCGTTGTTGTTCACCTGAAAGGCGCAACGAGCAACAGATTGTAGTATATTTATGTAGCAATGAAAGTGTAGTGCAATGATTTGCTTGATTGAAGTATAGTTACAATACAAACACCTGCAGTACGGGTGCGTACTGTTATCATTCAGTTTCTATGCAAATAGCTGCAAATGTCTTGTTGCATTGCATGGTTTATTTTCCATTGCTCTATCATTTATAAGCTACGCAGAGCTAAAGCAATCGATGTTTAATCCAACAGCATGCAAAACGCACACCGCAAAAAGAAAACACCAACATAGAGACTCGGGTAATCCTTGCCGAAAAATCTCGCCGGAGCGGAGAGTGAAATCTCTTGAGAGCTACTGTCGTCTCCTTTCTCGAGCTTCTTGTCGCCGGCATCCTTGCCGGAATGGAAAAACTTTGATCTTGGAATGGCGTTGGCAGCGCCCAGCCATACGGCCCACAGCAATGCCAGACGTTTGCCGTTCATTATATCAACACGGACGCGGTAAAAGCGACACCAAACTCAAGTCTCAGTCTCGAGTTATCACGGAAAGACGCTTGCAGCCGCCACTTTTCAAGGCGAATCTGAGCCCACGCCTGGCCCATTACGACGGCTGTTTTCCCACTGATAGCGCGCTTTCTGCAAGTGTGCGTGCGTGCGTGCGTGGGCAGAGCGGCGAAGCAGTAACCGCTGCGTGGGTGCGCTTTGCAACGAATCGGGCGCGTGCACGTACACGTATGGTACAGCGGCGCGCTGCAATTGACGTCAGCGTCAGCGCGCAGACTGCGCGGATTTCGAGAGGCACTGTCATGGAAGGGGGAGGGGACACGGTTCTGCTAACCGCGAGCCACTGAGGGGGCTGCATGGGCGTGTGTGTGCGCACCGCAAATAGACATGGCTCACGGCTGGAGGCTACGCAAGCTTTCCGCAGATCCTACCGTAAATCCTTCAATAGTGCCCCTCGGGGCTCTATTGTTTCAATGTCTCTCAATATGGGGGCACTATTAATTTCGTCAGATTTTTGCGCAATGATTTAACGCAAAAATTTGACATTACAATGCCTTAAAATGCACACAGGTAGGCGGAATTTTAAAGTTTAATTGAAATACGTGTATTGCACACATGATTACACACATGCATGCATTTTCAATGCAACTTGTAGGTAGCATTCAAAATTTGATTTTGGCGCGAATTTAAAATCGACCTTCCCCCAGGGGCATTATTGGAGGGGGCTTCTATTGGAGGATTTACGGTACTTTGTTTTACTTGGACACACCCAACCCACATGACACCGCGCAGACATTGGAAGACAATGGGGAATGGCCAACAAACATAGCATGGAGAACGGGAAAGAGAATTAAACAGGAGTTCGAAAGTAAAGTGTACACATAGAGTTGATCAGTTCATAATGTACACAGTCGTTTTATTTTCAGTGAATCTATTGGGGTTCGCTGCTCTAGCGCATGCGGCCTGTCGTCTCCAAACGGTAGCGTTTCGCCGCATGGCGCAACAACACCACTGAGCATGTCCTGTCAAGTGCTCTTTCGCACGTCAGCGGTACTGTCGCGAGCGCTTGGAGACCATGTTGTATTCATGCATGCACTGTGCGCCGGGCAGTGCATCTGCATACTAATAGGCAATGACCCACAACTGTGGTGTGCGGTGTGCGGTGGGGGAAAAAGGGAATTCTTCCTCCCGAATTCGGAAATCTAGGGGGGGGGGGGCGGGAAGAGATAGGCGGTGGGAGAAGAAACGCGGCTAGCGGACTTAGTTTTCAGCCTAAAATTGTGTAGGTGGTCAAAAACAGCAAAAATTTTCGCCTGCGGGGCCGCTTATATTCGCTAATCGTCAAAAATACTTAGACAGATTAGGTGCCCAAACCACAGCCAAAATGGCCCAACATGCAAAAAGTTCAACAGGGTCGTCTTCCCTTCTGCAAATTCCTCCCTCCTCCGAAATTTTTTTCTGGATCCGCCAGTGACCGGGTCCGAGTCCGGCGGCTGTAAATCGGGCTTAACCGGTAGTCCCCCCCCACCAGTTCCCCCCTGGACGTTTCCCCCTGCCGTCCCGTTCGTTCCCCCCTCTCAAACAAAATTTTAATATAGGCAGGTGCTGCTGCTAAATGACAACGAAAGTTTCGCATTGAGCAAAAGCGATCTGCCTGGGCTGTCTCTGCCCAGCAGAATGCGATACATTCACAAAAAATGACCACCGCGCGGAAGTTGCAGAGACATCACGAAGCACCTCTGCCCTCCACCTCAGGCAAGGGAATCCATCCGAAGACGTCTCCCCCGGGCACCTTTTCACAGGCCGAAGCGGAGGGGAGGACGTGCTCAGCCCTGAACCCAGAGCTGAGGTGCTGGAACCCAAAAACCAGCTGCACCAACCCCGAATGCGCAGGGATGGGAGTTAACTTTTCCGCGGGGTAGTGCATCGTTGCTTTTGAAACACTACTATATATACCCAGAAAGCGGATTGCAACAATTATTCAGCAGGTTCGAACTTGGTGAGCATAGAGACGAGTCCCGTCGGAAATCGATAGATTGAAATCTGACGGAATATTGATCGTCAGCTTCCCGAGCTCTTTGCCGTTACGACAGGTACCGATGCTGCGAACCCGTTCTGCAACTGTTTCACAGCACTTATCACATCGAAATACACGCGTCAACTTCTTTTAGAAGCCACGCTCAAATGACCCTGCTAACCCACGTCTGTCCCTCGCCAGCCACTACCGCGGTGCCCACGGTCAAGACTAGAGTACGGTATGGAGATACAGTACATAGATACACTAAATCTGCTTTTCAGAGCCTACTCTGCAATTGGTTGAAAGCAGGTTCTTCTTCGGCAAAGCGAGCAGTCTCACTGCCAAACTTGACGAGCGAGTCTCCGCGGGCACCGTCCACCCACCCAACCAGGCGGCCCGTGGTGCTAGTAGTCGGCTTTCTTCCGTCGGGAGCGCCGTAGAGGCTGTGCGAAAGATCAACCGCAGCTTCCAGCAGTCTACTAACCTGCCGAGGACGGCAGGCGTCCGTCCGCCTGCGGGACGTGTACCTCCTGTACAAAATAACGTGTCACTGCCTCAAGAGTGACGTCGAGTACATCGTCAGCTGTGTCCGGTCGCTCGAAAGGAGTGGACGACAGCGACTCCGCTATCAGTTTCTCCCACCCAAACGGCGGGCGGATACAACTAGAGGAATGCCAAGGAGTCAACGCGCGTTAAGGACCGTACGGTTCCATACTCCCAAAGTCTATTTCTTTGTTTTTTTAGAATCAACGCGGCTGCATCTACGGCGGCGTACCATGTCGTTGGTATCGTTTAGCATATCGCCTTTAAAAAAATTGTTGAGCACGATGGGCTCATTATCAAACAAACAAAAAAACAGTTAGCTGCAGGGTGGGGCAACGACCGGGGGACAAACGGCAGGGGGGGGGGAAACGTCCAAGGGGGAACTGGTAGGGGGGAAACGACCTGCAGGCTCTTGACTTGACCAACTGTTTGTTCTTGTCAAAGGAGTATCGAGTGTTCTACACCTGCATGCGGCATGCCATAATTCGATTGAAATTCAATTCGATTCAACATGAAGCTCTTCTTACTAATACCTTTTGGGTTGTGTCACCACGCTGCTCTCAAAGACCTCGGATCACGGCGCAGATCACCCCGGCGGTGAGGATCAGATTGGAGAGCAGTGCTGCGGCTGCGCCCTTGTCGGGCAGAGTCTTTTGATCTTCCTTGATCACCTCGATCTCTTTCTTGGTGTTCTTGGCGAATTTCTTGTTGCCCGTCACCTTGTAGTCGTAGAGGCAGCTGACGTCCCGCTCGCAGACGGCCTTCGCCTCGGGCGAGGCCTTGTCGGGGTCGGGCAGCTCGAAGTCCGGCCTGTAGTCGGGCTGGTGGATCGACTCAAAGCTCGTTCCCTCGCGGTACTGGAACAGGCTGTCCTTGGACTCCGAGATGATCCCTGAAGCGTTGCAGAGTTGTTGTAATTCGCTCGCCATTAAGTGTCAATCAGAGCAGAAGCTGACATTTCATGCCGAATTTGTCGTGGACGCTCTTGAGGTCTTTGGCGTCCAGCTCGAGGACTTCACCACTGGGGAGGGTGAAGTCGTTGTCCGCTACTCCGTCCCACACGCCCAGTAAGCCCAGCGTTTTGACTAAAACGACTCCACGTACATGAACATTTGTACCGTAAATCCTACAATAGTGCCCCCGGGGCACTATTTTTTCAACGTCTCCTTACCCGGGGGCACTATTGGAGGGGGGCACTATTGGAGGGGGGGGGGGTGCTTCTATTATTTCAACCTAAAAATATTGAATGGCAATGCTAGTTTCGCTGTCAAAATTGCCGTGATTTTGATCACTTTTGCCACATTTAATGGTTGATTTACCGTTAATAGTTGCGGAAACGTACGATTATTAGTTAGTAGTAGTGTGTATACACGATATAAATGTACCTACCACTATATTTTTGCCCATAAAAGGCACATGGCACAGCATACCCCGCACCCCCGGGGGCACTATTGGAGGGGGGCTCTATTATTTCAACCTTGCCGTACCCGGGGCACTATTGGAGGGGGCACTATTGGAGGGGGGGGGGGTGTATTGGAGGATTTACGGTATGTACAAATCGCAAATTGATCATGGTGCCATGACTGCACCTCTGAGACTGTCGTCTAAGAGGAAAGTGGCCCCCACGGCGTTCTCTTGGGCGCTGAAGCGGGCCGTGACGAGGCCGTGGAAGGACACGACCGTCTCTCCAGAACCCTGCACTCTGGTCACGGACACACCTGCAGCGATGTGTACTTGTCTTGTTGGAGATCCAACCAAGCACGCACGCACGCACGCACGCACGCACGCACGCACGCACGCACGCAGCACGCACCGGGATAGTTGAGCGTGATCTGCGTGGCGGTCTTGGGGTCGATGGTCAGGTCCATGTACTCGCCGTCGACGTAGAAGACCAGCGTCTTCGTGTTCGCCCTGTACTCCACCTGGATCATGCTCGCCTCCTCCGCCGCCATCACGAACGCCGAGAACACCGTTGCTGCAGTCGCGTGCACAATTTGCATATTCAGCGTGTGACTGCGAAGCGAACGCGTCTACCACGCAGACAACGTACCTTTCTGGTTTGAGTTCGCTTGAACGGGCTCGAGACGCGCCTGTATCTTGAAGTTTCTCTCTGGGCTTTTCACCATGATGAACTCGCCAGCTCCGTTGAACGTGTACGGCGAGCCGTCTAACGTGACAAAGTGCGGGTCGCCGCCGCCACCGCCTGAAAATGAGGGGAATCGATCGAGTGAGTCTACTGCGAACTAGTAGAAAGAATGCACAGATGCGAGATAATCTGTACATCTGTAATCTGTAGTTTAGGTTTGAGCTTGCTTGTGTGTATTGCAATGCTTCATGCCATGCACGACTCCATCATAAGCCTCTGCAGTTACAGTTACAGTGCATGCGTAAGCCCAGTGTCTGCTGGAGTGCTCACTGGGCCTGGGCGGTGTGTAGCAGCTGCCGTCGTTGCGGGGTCTGTGTTGATAGAAGAGGCCGCAAGTCTCTGGGGTGCTGGTGAAGAAGAGGCAGCAGAGGAGCTTGGGCATGAGGTTCTCGTAGAAGTTGCAGAAGACGTTGTCACGGCACTTCTGCACGCTGCCCGCCCCCGTCGGCTTCTGGAGCAGCGCCTGCGCGTCCTTGTCGTCGTAGCAGCACTGCAGACCGCGGCCCTTGTTCACGCTGCAACGCGCCACTCGCGTACAGCATTTTTTTAAGTCCCGTGTCATCGGAACGTTTGGAACGATTTAAGGGTGCATGGTGTACTAAGCATTTCAGTGATAATGAAAGCACCAGATGCACCACATCGGTAGCGGTCATTGAAGGGCTGATATGAATGGGCACGTTCTCCATTATTACAGACCTTGTGTCTCTCGTTCTGTAGCAGACCGATGCACCCCTCTGGTAGTAGCAATCTGAAGTTGTACCAAAGATTAGTGTTATTTTATTAAACATATTTAAATTTAGTAGAAAAACTGAAACACACTAGGGATAGTCTCGTAGTTCTGCCTGAAGTCGGGGCGGCAGAAGGGGTCGAGCTCGAACCGCTGGTCGCGTCTCACCTAAGAAGGCAAACTTGCGGCAAGTTTTAAAGAATAGTGTTCGAAAATTGCGCCGAAAGGGCGGGATATTTCGAACAACGGGAAGTGATTGCCGTCGATTTGCCACCTTAGGCAACCTACAACCTAGTGACCTGTCTCAGGAGCGGCGGGCAGCAAGGCCGAATGCTTTGCGCGGCCAGCGGGTTGTCCAACGCGGCCCAGTTCCTGCAGTGGTTCTTGGAGACGTCTGTGCTCGTGATGGCCATCAGCGGCGTCCTCGCCACCAAATAGTTGGTGTTGGCCGCAAAAACTTGGATGATGGCGATCACCGTATCCTTCGGCCACTTCAGGAAGGCGCTCGTAGCAATCTCGTGCTTGCCGTCGTTCTTCACACCTGGGAAAGTAATTTGCGTGCGTGCGTGCTTGCCGGTGCCTGCGTACTCTTGGCGACGTCGATGCTGACGACGCGGTCGAAGGTGCCGCTCGCGTCCTTGGCGAGCATGCCGATGGCGACGATGTCGACGCGGTCGGGCACGCCGGGCGCGTCTCCGGCTCGCACCTCCCACTCGACCGTGTAGATCTTGCCGCCGTTCTTGGCGTTCGTGATGTCGATGAAGGGCCGCACCCGCCCCTGGGGGTCCTTGACTCGGGCGTACGGCACGTAGTTCTCGTAGGAGACTGAATAGAGCGTCCAGCTCAGCCCTCGACATTAAATCAAAATGCCTACTCTTGATCGAAGAGTCTAGAGATGGTATGTATGTCCTTACTGTACCTGACTGCAAGAAGCCCGTGTACTTGTCGCCTTCGGATGACTTCACGACGACCTTGACCTGGCCGACGGTGATGAGGACGGGCTTCTGGCAGCGGACGACGTTGCGGTTCTCCCTCTTGCCGTCCGTCCTGACGATCTTGTCGACGGCGGTGTCGTGGAAGTCGCAGGTGACGTCATTCTCCTCGAAGTCGAAGCAGGGCCCCGTGCCCACGATCGAGCCGTGCGCGAACTGGTCCACGAAACGGGGCGTGATGTACAGCTTTGCTGAAGCGGTGGTAGAAGAAGAATGGAATATTGGAATTGGACATTGATTTTCGTATTGATTTGAAAAGTCTGCTGGTCCGTGTGTGTTTGAAAATATTCACTCACAGCTGTCTTTGTTGCAGGTCTCTTTGTCGATTTGGGCGCCGTCAATGCGGAAAATGAATTTGCCAGGGATGCCAACGTTCGACTGCTCGTAAATTGTGATCATCTTGTCCGTGTTCGACGACGGCGTCTGGTAGTAGTTCTGCCCGTCCCCGGAGTCGAAACCAGCCTGCAATCAAAATGTTCGAAACTGAAACGGTTTCGCACGCATGCACGTACGTCCAAGTTTTCATACCTGCGCTTTAACGCCACTGCTCTCAGAGCCGACGATCCACTCAATTCCTTTCTCCAAGTAGTTGAAGACGGTGAACGTCCTGTAGCCGTCGCCGGTCACCATCACTTGGAACGTGTTTTGCTGCAACTTATCCGCACGTTTTCAATTCATTTCATTTCTCAAATTCAATTTTACCGCCCACCAGGTTCCTGTTCAGCTGGTAGCCGGGCACGTTGCGCCAGGTGGCGACGAACGCGTACTCGGCGTAGAAGTCGAGGTGGAGAGCGAAGTGGTCGCGTATGTCCTGCGTCGCTTGGTTGAGCAGCTTCGAGGTCCGCTCGCTGTCCGTGCCCCGCCGGTACTCGTGGTAGAAGATCTCGCCCACGCGCCGCGTGTCCACGTCCGCCCAGAAGGGCGCGACCATCACGAGGTTCTGGGGGAACTGCTCCGGCTTGTACGAGTCGATGGGCTGTTGGAAGGACAGCATCCCGTTGATGTTCACCTGAAGGAACGCAGCACGTAAGACCACGGTTAGGGCGTTATAGTGATCGCATCCGCAAAGCAAAGCCAGACCCAAAGTCCGCTATGGACAGCGTCGGTGCGCACGCAGTTCATATCTGATGCGGGCGTGAAGTATACATAGGTATGTAAGCGAATGATTAGAGTGAGCTCTAGAGTTGCCAGGACTTCGGACGCTCAGTTCTAAATGCGTTCGTTTCCGTACGTTGGTGCTAAGAACAGCGTAGCTGAGCCAAGCACAGTGTGTTGGTTGTACATACACACTTCACAGTGCACCTGCTGTCATCGGCAACTGCACACACCACTGCTAGCCGCAGTTGTTCATTGACCTCTCGACCTCTCTATAGAGTTGGGAAAAATACGTTTTGACTTTGGACCAGCGTATTTTTTTAAAAAAATACGGTATTTTTTTGAAAAAATACGTATCTTTTGTATTTTTTTAGAGTACGTATGTACATGTACCATGCATCATAGTAAGCCATCAGCGAACTGTCCACCGCTTAGAAATCGGTACAATAAAGTAGGTCGAACGCTGTAAAACTGCGCAAGCACGTGTGGACGTGAACGTGTCGGGGTGTGTGTGTGTGTGCGTACGTGTGTCTGTGTGTGTGTGTGTGTGGGTGTGTGGGTGAATGGGTTCGCAAGCGGAGTAATGCGCGACCAGGAGATTTTTGGCGTCCAACAAAGTCAGCAATGGGGGCACGCAGCAAACAAAGAACGCGACGCAGGGCGCGACGCAGAGATTGAGGGCGCGTAGAGGAGCTAGCAATAGCAAAAAATCTAGCAGAACCAATTGTTGGGTCCGCGTCTCCTACGTCCGAAACCTACTGTAAGCGAAATCTAAGCGTCGTAAGAATATGTGATGTAAAACAAATCGTCTTGTGGCAAGTCTATCCACCCACACAAGTCACATATGCTCTTCAATGTACGGTACAATGATTAATGACAACAATTGTTTTATTATATACCAGGTTGACCCAACAAAACGCAGGCTTACGACTCCGATTTACGACTATTACCTTACGATTACGACTACGACCGTACTTTTTTAAAATAAGATACAGGCGGTGATGTATTTTTTTAAAAAAATACGTGTATTTTTTTGAAAAAATACGTTTGAAAAAATACGCGCCCAACTCTACCTCTCTATAAAGCATTCATTCACGACCTCTCTATAAAGCAATATTGTTGCGTGCACTGCACAGTGGTGCCGCGGGGCAGGATTGGTTTTGCCACTGCACGCGCACTACTGTTTCCCTGAGGATTTCGCGCTTTTGTCAGAGCATTGCTTTTACGTCCTTATGGTTGTGAATACTATGTGCGCACCCGATACTTAGTGGTGCCTAATTCAACTTATCAACATGTCAACTACTTAACCCTTAAAGCGTGACTGCCCGCCTTTTGGCGAAGGCCCGTGACCCCCCCTAAACGACTCCCAAAAATCGTCAATCACTGTTCAAGCAAATTTTCACTTATCAAGAAAACGAAAACCTTTTCAAGCGACTTCTTACTAGGTGAGCAGCCATTGCGTAAGGACTGCCTCGTGACCCCCCTATGACCCCATTTTCTTATAGATAGGTCATTGTTCGCCTTCACTGGTTATGTTTCGTTTTTTTTTAACCAACCCCTTCACCAACGTAAGGGACCGTCAGAGAATCTTTGAGGCCGCATTCTCCTTTCTTGACACACCTTACAACAAAACAATTACCAATCAAGGACGCACATTTCAATCACTAGTATTTTAAATTCAAGTTAATGAAAGTGCGCAATCATCATCACAGCAGCTGAAATTAAGTCAGCAATCCAGCAGATTAAACCTAGGCTTCGATCACTAATATCATGTCTCTTAACCAGTTATCAGTGGCGTTAACCAAGTATTGAACCTAGGCTTCGATCACTAATATCATGTCTCTTAACCAGTTAACAGTGGCGTTAACCAAGTATTGAACCTAGGCTTCGATCACTGAAAATGCATCGCCTGTAAATGAGCTTCTTGATTAGTGAAAATTTTTATCACTAGAATGTGACTTTTTTGGGGGGGTCACGGGGGGGGGGGTCACGAGGGTCATGGCAGTCACGCTTTAAGGGATATACAAAGGTACACAGCAGCCTGCATCATCTTACAAGCATGCATGTTCATATAGTGTTCGTCAAATTAAACTACCAACTACAACTCGATACAATATTATAGTTCCGCCTCTCTCTTTCGAATGTGTACCGTCTAACACGGTAACACCCAACCATATACCACCTGACGTAAAGCTATCTTTGTATATCGAGAGTAGCGCATAGTGCATGTACACAATACACATTGCGGCCACTTACAGTACGTACCACCACAACAGGCGCAGCTACGGTATGTGGTAGGTATACAGTATGGCCACTGTGTGGGAGCCACTCACAAAGACTCGGGTGTAGAGGTTGCCAAAGAAGCGCAGGGGAACGGCCAGAGGGATGCTGCCCGAGCTTCGATCGTCGCCTCGCGGCAGCAGTCTGTCGCCGACGCCATTTCCGAAACTGTAGAAGTCGCGCAGTTCCACAGCCCCCGCGCCCCAGACGCAAAGAAGCAACAACAGCAAATAACGCATGCCTTCCAATACTCGCGTTCAGAATAAACCCAAAAGTGCTCACACACAGTGTCGCCTGCCTGACAAGGCTCTCGTATTTAAGTTGGCTGGTGCGATTTAGCGTGCGCGCGCGCGCGCCTCCGCGTTTGTTTTATCGGCCGCCCCGGAATGGTGGCACCTCCATAACCCGCATAACCGCGCGTAGGCGAGAAGCCGCGATGCGCAGCTGCGCGGGCAAAATTGATAACGGGTAAAGCGACGCGACCCCGCAAGCTTTTGCTTTCGTCGACCCGCCTGCCTACACGCCCGCGCAATCAGTGGGCAAGAAATGTAGAGCTTCGAGTTTGGTAACGAGCACAGGACATGGGGCACAAATGCGTTGGCGGGCAGTCAGGCGACAGATGCAGAAGGGGGGGGGGGGTAATCGCGAACCGACGCAAATCCAGAAATATAGTTTGTCCGCAAGTTCGTTTGCACGTTCAGATCGGTCACATCCAACTGACGTAGTGTATCACTCGGAACAGAGGCGTTACACTCCGGTGGATCACGTTGGAAGATCAACATATAGTCACTCAATCAATTAAAAATCTTCGGCGGCTCTTCCTGCAACTGAATTCCTGTGATCCACACTTTTGATCTATCGATTAGGACAACGAGTTTTATGTGAACAATAGCACCACATTCCAGTTCACGGACGAGTTCAGTCGATGTACAGTGTGCAGCAAAGACCGATTCATTCGCCATTCTATTGGCCCCAATGATACAACAACTCGCCAGCGTTACAGAATCCATTCTTCTTGGCGACTAAAGTCTGCACGAGAAGTATGTACCTGTACATGCATGCTACATGTGCATGCTCTACAGTGCTATAGGTAGATGTGCGGCTAGATCTGTTTGCGCTTGAACGGAATGGTACGACACGGTGCCGCTCTGCTGCTCGAGTAGGGCAATGCTAACGGCAGTGTGTTTATTGTTGTTTGTGTTCTAAACGGTCCTTGTTTACCTACCATGCTATCAGACGCACATGTAACGGGTCTTCCAGGCACGCACGCACGCACGCATGCACGCACGCACGCACGCACGCACGCACGCACGCACGCACGCACGCACGCACGCACGCACGCACGCACGCACGCACGCACGCACGCACGCACCATCATTCCCCTGCCCCATCATTCCCCTGCCCAAGCCGGGCAAAGACCAGTCTATTGGCAAAGGCTGGAGGCCGATCAGCCTCCTTTCCCCAGTCGCCAAGCTCATCGAGCGCCTATTCCTACCCCACCTCAATTCCGCCATTAAGCTCCGCACTATGCAGCATGGCTTCCGCGCCAATCACTCCACCACCACCACCCTCTGGCAGTTCCTCGACCTCTCCGCTCGGGGTTTCAACGCCCCAAAGCCCGCTCGCCGCACGGTTGCGGCAATGCTGGACTTAACATCGGCTTTTGACACTGTGGACCACGACCTTCTATGCGAGGATATTCTCAATCTCGACTGCCCCCCCCCAGCCTTAAAAGGTGGCTTGTGGCATATACCTATGCAAGGGAGATGGGCATCGGTGGACTTTGCCGGCCATCGCTCACGCTCTAAACGCGTCAGAGCGGGCGTCGTCCAAGGAGGGGTATTATCGCCCTCCCTGTTCAACCTATACGTCTTACGGCACTTACGCTGCCGCCAGTGTTTACGACGTGCATGCTGAGGCGGCAGAACTACCCATCAAAGACCATGCCCTACTACTCTCTCGGCAGTTCCATCTGACTTGCAGGCTACCAACCCACCCATGCCACCCCTTTCTATCAATTCCAGCTGCCCGGAGGAGTATGAAACCTCAGCTGGCCCACCATCACCGACGACTGGTCGACCCCTTGGCCATCTCTTCCCCAGCCGAGCTGCGCGCCTCCACACGTCAACTACACACGGAGGCAGTCAGGGATGCGCGAGCGGCTGGTGCCAAAAGAGTCCTCGGCATACCTCCACCCAAAGTTCACCCCAGCGAGAAGCTTCTGTCTCGCCATGAGCGCTCCACTCTCGCTCAACTCCGGACGGGACACTGCAACTTACTGCAGTCCTACCGCAGTCGGATCGACCCCACTATTTCGGCGGCTTGTCCCAAATGTGGACACCCTCTGCATGACACTATGCACCTCTTCGCCTGCCCACGTATCGGCGGCGGCGCTCTCACTGTGCGGGCGCTGTGGGACGACCCGGTCGCAACAGCTACGTTCCTCAAGGAGAACTGGGACGCCTTTTGCAATTAACAACAACAACAACACGCACGCAGAGTGGCGCGCCACTGCGCGCTGGTACCCGTCAGCCTGCGTCGTTCTCTTGTACCGCAGGCCAATTGCGGCTGTCGTCATGTCATGCACAGAGTCTGTACTCTCTTCTACTTGACAAGGTATTCTGGTCCACATGGCTGTATCAGGCCGCACCGACTACACGCACCCGTGGTGACAATACAACTTTCATTTTTCGTGTGATGTAAGGAGTTACAGTCCACTGTGAAGACCAACAGGCCTACACCTGATAGGCTATCCCACCCGCGGACCTGGGGCGGCGATATCTGCCTATCTCACTCACTCAACCAATATAACCTCGTGTCGAGCCAAGAATCGACACTGAAGACTTCTCTTGATCGTGCTGATACGCGAAAGCTTTGGATCTTCTCCTAGCGGCTTCTTCTGGTTTGGTCCGACGACGAACGAGGCGACACACGACACGACGAAGCGTTCACGTGACGTGCGATACTGTGCTGCGTAGGGACACGGTGGTGAAGAAGAGAAAGAGAGTGTTCAACGAACCAACCGCCGGCGAAACTCACGAACGACGCGCGCACCCGCCTGGCCTGGGCGTTGCCGCAACACACGATCCGCACTGCTGCACCAGGGAGCCGGAGTGAGAACTCCAGACGCGCTCCCAACACACACAAAACTACCTCGACTCTCGCACCCAGAAAAGCGGGGAGAGTCCAGAAGCAGAGAAGTAGAGACTGACTCGTGGCAGGGATTCAAACCGAACCCTCCACAAGCACTACACAAGCAAAGGCACCGTAATGGAACCATTCTAATCCATTCTGATCGAGGTACGATGGGGGAAGGGAGGGTAAGCACCGTCGGAGAAAGGGTGGCAGCCTGTGCCCAAGATTACTGTAAAGAGAGACCGGTCTTACAGTCCGCCCCCCTCAAATTGCACCACGTGCAATGTAAGGAGTACCGTACTTCTCGAATAATGCACTGCAATAGCACCGAAAATGTAAAGCGAAAGGAACGAACACCAATTCGCCAAATTTCAATTCCCGTCTGTTGCCTCCAAGACTAGCTCTCCATGGGCTCCGTCTCGGGCGCCTCGGCTGGAGCGGTTGCCGCGGATGCTTTGGCCTTTTTGACCTCCGCCTCGGCCGCTCTCGCCTCGGCTGCGCGCACCTTTCCGTCAAAAGTGCCGCGCGCCAGCTCGTACTTGCGCCGAGCCTGCCGCACCTCGTGCCAAAAGGTGGCAGCGAGTTCGGGATTCTCGCCCGCGGGCAGTGGCATTTTACTCTGACGTAGCTCTTCCATAATGACGGGAAAGTTCACAGATTTCACGCGACAATTGGTACGGAAGCTCGCGTGCATCGCGTCGGCTTGGGCCAGCTGACGTTCGGCGTGTCGCGCGCTCTCGAGCGCCTCGACAGCCTCGATGTTAGCGGCTCGCTTGGCTTGGAACGCTTTCTGCCGTTCCGTCAGCCACATTTGTTCCGTTTCACGCGTGAGAGACAAAACATTGCGGACTTCGCGCCGACTGGACTTGGACAAACTTTGAGGGTGCATGTCGAACTCGGCAGTCGGTCGACACATGAAGTTCGAAAACCAGTAAGTGATCGCGCGCCAGGGCCAGTTCGCGTAGACGGCCGTGGTCAGCCAGAGGCGCTGCTGCGAGTCGGCGCAGTCCGCGAGAGAGCGACTCACTCGCGCCACGTTCAACTCCAGCCTAGCAGACACCTTGCGCGACCAATCGCACCACCAATCGAACAAACTGTCCAACTCCGAACCGTCACCGATGTACGAATGAAACAACGCAACGGCAGTGTCCTGGGCGAGAGACTGGACCAAATTCTCAATCTGGTGCACCGTCTCATCCTCCGCTATCGGACTAATCTTATTCAGCAAAGCAGTCATCGGCCAACGGTGCTGTGCAAACTGACGAAGCACCCGGGCGCCATCACCAATCTGCGTTGCGATCTTCGAGCGAATGCGCCTGGCAATGCTCTCGCAATGGTGATGTCGGCCCTTGAACCGAATCGGACTGTAGAGACAATGCGCAATCAAAATGACCCACAACGAATACGCATCAGAAGCACTGTACTGAATCAAATCGCGCTTGAACTCGGGATTGCGCTCGTCTAGCTCGAGAAATTGGCGGCCATACTCAGCCTTCACGCGCGCCATATTCTTGAGGGAATTTTTGAGAACGATTTTGTCGTCAGCGTTGCTCACGAGCTTCCAGACCTTCTCCTGGCCGAGCATCTGAGGTTCGAAACCTCCGTGAGCCTGCCAAACCTGGGCGTCGAAGAGACGCAAGCCCTCCGTGGAGGCGCTGCCCCAGGTGGCATGCATCGCTTGCACGTCACTGTACGACCAGTGTACCATGTAGTTACGCTTCATGAATTCGCGCAGGCACTCGGGCATGATCATGACCGTGTCAGGTTTCGAGGGATCTATGCCGGCCTGAGCCTGCCCATCCGACCTCGTCACCGACCTGTGCCACGCGCGCACGTCAATCACGAACACAGGACCGTGCAGACCACTGATCGACATATGGGTAATAAATTGACCACTTTTGTACGCGTGCGCCGGGCGATGCGGGAAATGCTTGCTCCGCACCACCGCCGGCCAATCCGTGAAAGCGTTCCGTCGATTTGCCATTTCAAAGTCAAACGCGAAAACGTTGAGTCCCTCGGGCTGCGCCTCTTCGAGTTCTTTGAGAGACGTGGCGAGCCGGGACTGGTCAGACTCCTGCGGGGACCCGAACGTCTCGACGTGCAGCTCGTGAGCATAACTGTGCGCACCGCGCAACAGCGCGTGGATGTCCTCCGGTCTCGACCCAGTCGCACTTAGAGCGTGCTTAGAGACATGGCTCGCCCAAGCGTCCTCACTCGTCAGCTCGTTGCCCTGGCCGTCCAACGGCACCAACTGGGGACACAGGTACTCGCAAATGGCATTGAGGAGCTCTCGTTGGAAGACCTTTCGGCGCTCCTTTTTTACAGATTCGGAATCACTGTCATCCGGGCGAGGAGGCACGGGACGTCTGGCCGAACGGCCGTCGTCGCCGCCGCCGCCGCTAGCGCCCGAGGCACCCGCGCCGGCGCCCTGCTGCTGCGCGTGACTTTCCGCCGAAGCGGTCCCAGGGGGTTCGCGCAACAACAGGTCCTCCTCCGCGTCCGTGTCGATCGTAATCTCGCGGTTCTCCATACTCGTGTCAACGGCCAAACAATCCTCAATTGCCACACCAGCATGACGCGACACAGCGTAATCACAACGGGCCTCCCGCTCGCGGGCGTCGCGACGCTTGGTCGCTTTGACGACGGCCAGCTGAGCCTTCTCCAGGTTGCCCTGGAAGGCTCGCTGCTTGTACAACATCTGTTTACGCATTTTGTCACGCATGGGCCCAGTGATGCCGGCCAACGGGGGTCGCGTGAGACCGCCCGTCGCCACCTGGCGACTGGTGCGCAGCGCGTCCCGACGCGCCGTCATCACGTTAGCGCGCTCGGCCGCGCGGGCCTTCTGCATTTTCTCGTCAATCAATTTACTGATCTCGACATCAATTTCCTTCCAATTGACCATTCCACGCGACACGACATCGGCGGCGACAAGGTCCCTCAACTCCTGGAAGGAACGACCTTTCACGCGGCTCTCGATGCGGTTGCGGGTACGGCGAGACATGCGCTCAGTCAACGGACGCAACTGGTTCGCCAAAATCGAGTTCAGCGGCTTGGCCATGCTGCGATAGTACTTCAACCACTCGGACACGTCACCAAGCATCAATTTCAAAGGGGTAGTGGGATGGCGAGCGCGGTACATGCTCACGGCCGAGTCCACAGCGGAGCGTACGACGCACTCCCATTTGGGATCGAGATACACTTTGCGCGGAGCGGCGGGCGCGTTCACGTTCACTTCCTGCGGGGGTAGGTACCCTTCCGCGGTGGGCGCCACGTACCGACACACGACGGGCATGGGCCGAGCGAGAGGAATACCGACCGGGCACGTCCACACCAGTCGGCCCTCCGCGGCACCATCGTTCTGCGCACTCATCAACGGATCGAGCAACATGAAATCGTCGGCAGACGGGTACACGAGAGTGCCGTGCTGATTCGTGCCCCACGGCTCGTACAGAGCGTCAGTGGGCATCAGCTTCGCGACAGGACTTTGCAAGAACACCTTGCGTCGCCCCGGCACCTCAGGGTACGCCGCGTACTGACTGTCATCATACGTCATCGGGTCAATCATCAGCACAGTACGCGCGACAGAACAACCACCAATCAAAGTAATCCAACACACGTTCTGACTGTACTGCTCAGTTGACACAATGACCTGGGAGAGCTCAGCGAGTAGACCGTCTTGGGCCAAGGCCTCGGTCACGGGCTCAGTTTGCCCTGACTCAGCGAGCTTCTGCACCATTTCAGACATGGAATACGGTAACGCACCGGGCGTGGTACCCACTTGGTCCCACTGACTCGCCAACTGACCGATACGAGCGAACACTTCTTGCGATTGCACACGAGACACTTGGCCACCGACCGGACCAGTAGACTTTGCTCGCCCCACCGGGGGAATCGGAGCTCTACTCGAAATCGCGGCCGCTTCCGAGTCCGAAGACTGGGGATGCCGACAGTACGAACGGCGTGGCACATTGAGGGGAACACTCGCACTCGTACCCGGGCCGACCGCCTCTTGAGGCGCGGGGGGCTGTTGGCTCATGCCGGTACTGGTGTTATCCTTACTCGACTGTCCTACGTAAGGGAGAGAGGGCTGTTGCTGCTGACTCTCGCCTCTTCGCGATCGCGACCGTTTCTTCCGCTTACTGTGACCTCTGCCGTTGGCGCCACCTCTCGGGACCGATGGTGTCGATGTTCCTCGGGCCTGGCGCTGTCCTCGAGTGACGCCCCGACCGCGGGCGGGGCTCCCCTGCACCGCGGTGGGCAGGACTTGAGACGGCTGCGGAACTGCCAAAGGTTGCGTCTGTGCCGCTTGCTGAGGAACTGCCGTCTGCTGGGGGAAAGACGGTGGCTGAGCAGTGCCACTCGACGGCTGCAGCTGTTGGGTAGGCGAAGGCGTGCTCGACGAGATGGGCGTCGGGCCGAATTGTCCGTCGTCGCGCTGAGCGATGCGCATGGGCGCACGCACTTGCAGAGGTCCGGTGGGCGCTGTCTGCATGGGCGACGCAGACCGCCCCGATGGCGCGTAGGCGTACGCGTCGGCACTCTGCGGGAGCTCGGCGCGCCACTGCTGGACGCGCTGCTGCTGGAAACGGTCCAGGCTGGCGTCGTACGAGGCGTCGACAGGGACGGCCGACGCGGACGACGTGTCCCAGTCCATACTCTGGTGGACCGAACGCGGCCACTGGAGCTGCGGACGCGGCTTGCGGTGAGGCGCCCTCTCCCATGGAGGCACCCAGGGCCGCCGACCCACGGCGCTCGACAGCCGCGGGCGCGGCTCTTGGCTCACGCGCACCGACTCGTGGCTCCTTGTGCAGATGGCCGGCGTGAGGGCCACCGGCGGCACCGCGCTGACGAACGCGGCCGCCTGTTGCTGCTGCTGCTCTTCCTGCTGTCGCTGCTGCTCTTCGATCTGCCGAAATCGCCGGAACTGCTGGTAAGTCTCCCACTCCTCGTCGAAGATGCGAGGAGCCGGGCCCAAAGGCGGCTGGGCCGGCTGCTGGGGCTGCTGCTGCGGCACCGGCTGTGGAGTGGCAAAGACCGCGCGCGCAGTGGGCTGGGGCGCGCCAGCAGACGAAGCGACGCCCACGACAGCCACTGCGGGACTTGAACTGGCGACAGTCAACGTCGGCGAAGGACGCTGCGCTTGAAAATAGCGCGGCTGCTGCTGCTGGACGGGCGACACCCCGGGCGGTGGAGTGTTCGAGCCGGGCAGCACGACGGGTTGCAGACGACGCTGCTGCTGCTGTTGCGGCTGGCGTTGGGCAGACGCACCGGGCGGCCGAGGCCGCACAGACTGTCCCAGCGCAGCCTGCGAAGCTTGCGAAGACGCGTCGGGCGGCGAAATGAACGGGCGTTGAGGACCGCCATGGAGTGGCCAACCGGGCGGCACCGGCGCTCGATAGCGCCTCGAACTGTCGTCGCCCCCACCACCACTCAAACCGCTCGACTGCTGCTGCTGCTGCTGTCCGCTCATCTGGCCGTTTCCGAAACCTGCCCACACAACGTGATTATGATACGTATACGGGCGCACGTAGGTCCGCGACGCGACCACGACAGGTGACTTTGCGTGCTGAGACGCCCTATCGGTCAGGTCGGACACTAACGAGTCACTTTCGCCAGAATTCAAAGCAGACACAGCGTGACGGCGTCGTCGCCTGCGCCGGCGACGACTCGCGTCAGTACCAACAATGGGAGGAGCAAAGGGCATGCCAGGCTTGCACACGCGCAAGCGCTCTGACGAGACTTTAATGGCATCGCCACCTCCATGAAATTCAATGATCGCCTCGCCCGTGTCGGCGAGCGACAGAAGCTTGTAGGGACCGTAGAAAGGCAACCCTAACTTGTCCTCATCGGATGGTTCATGTAACCACACGTGATCACCACATTTTAGCTTGGGAGGAGGCACGTCACGGTCGTGACTAGCCTTCTGCCGGGCCTGAGCCATCTCGGCGTTCTCCTTCGCTAAGCGCCACAAACGAGACAAAACGTGGGGAAGTTTGTCAGGGAAAAATTCACAATCCGCCATATAACGAGAGGGAACTTGAGCCAGAACTTGGGAAGACGGGAGGCTAGGCTGCCGTCCAGTCAGCAACTCAAACGGACTCACGCGAGTGCTCGACTGCGGCTGGCAATTGTACGCATACACTGCCAAGCCAAGCATGTCATCCCAATCGCAATTCTGCTCAGCACACGTCTTAGCTAACATATTCTGCAGAGTGGAATTGGCACGCTCCACCAGACCGTCCGTCTTGGGGTGGTAAGCTGTCGTGAACTGGTGTTCCACGCCCAGCTGCGCACGCAACGCCTTGAACACGCCAGAGGTAAACTGCGTGCCTCTGTCAGTTAACCAACACTCGGGAATACCAAAACTGGGAATGAAAAACGACACCAATTGACGCACTATGGTTCGCGTTTGCTCGTCCGGCATGGCATACGCAACCAAAAATTTCGTCAAGTAATCCTTCAAGACCAGCACTTTGCAATTGCCAGACTCGGTCGGCTGCAGCGCCAACACGTCCATACCGACCAATTGCCAGGGTCTGTCAGGCACGGGGATGGGCGACAGACGCGTGCGCACCGCTCGCGTCTGGCCTGTCCGCCTCGCACACGCGGCACATGCCTCGACAAATGTTTCAATATCACCAACCATGTTCGGCCACCAATACTCCAACCGAACTTTTTCAGCAGTTCTCCGGCCACTGAAATGACCTCCGACAGCGGACGCATGGGACTCACGCATCAACACTTGTCGCAACTGCGCTGGCACAACTTTACGAAAACCTTGCGGAGTTTCAAATTGCAATACACCATCCACAATCGAATAGCCGTTCCACTGCTTGGCACTTTGCAAATCTTTCGACTCGAGAGCCCGAATGATCTGCGCCAGCTGTGGATCGTACTTTTGCTCGTCTAGCGCACAACGCACAACGTCATCAGAAGCGTTAGCACTAGCCACCAACAAAGGAGACACAACAGTCGACATCTGCGGGAGCCCCGTGGGAGGAGGCACGACGGCGCTCGTACTCGCCACGTTGCTGCAACCGCTGTTGCCTTGCACATCAACAAAAGGATCGGGCACAATCGGTTCATCACCAATGTTCGGCGCAGAGGTCTGCTCGTCAAAGCACCTGCTGAGAGCATCCGCCGCCTGATTGTGACAACCTTTGCGATACACAAACTGCGGTCGATAATTCGCAATCTCCACGGCCCAACGATGCAATCGGCCAGTGGGGTTCTTACAGTTCATCAAGAAAGTCACCGCACTATTGTCAGTCATGATGTACAGAGGTTGGCCCTGTACATAAACGCCAAACACTTTCAACGCATACACCACCGCGAGCGTCTCAATCTCCGCAATGGCATAATTACACTCGTGCTTGTTGAGACCTTTGCTGCAATACGCTACAGGCTGTAGGAGGCCTCGGTCGTCCTTCTGAGCCAAGACTCCTCCCACGCCGAGCTTGCAACCGTCAACAACAATGTACCAAGGCTGTCCATACTTGGGATACGCCAACACTGGAGGGGACAACAAAGCAGCCTTTAAATCGACAAACGCCTTGCGCTGCGCCTCTCCCCAGGAGAACTCGCTGCGCACGTTCATCACTTCGCTAATGGGGGCACCGAGCTTAGCGAAGTTGGGCACGAAGCGACGAAAGAATGTACACAAACCAAAGAACGAGCGGGCCTGTTTCGCGTCCTGTGGCTCGGGAAAATCTTGTACGCCTTGCAATCGAGAGGGGTTGGGACGGACCCCATCCGACGACACGACGTGGCCCAAGAATTTCATCTTGGCCATCGCGAACTCACATTTGTCCGGCCTTATTTTTAAGTTCGCTCTGATCAAACGCTGGAGCACTTCCTCCAACATTTTCAGATGCTCTTCGAACGTCACGGTCGTCACACACAGATCATCAATGTACGCGAACACGTTGCACTTTGGGTTGTCGATCAAGCCCTTGAACACACGGTTCATCATGCGCTGGAAGATCGCACCACTGGTCTTCAGACCCATGGGGAGACGACAGCATTCCCACAACCCAGAGTGAGTGCGAAAAGCCGTCTTGGGCGCATCCTCCTCACGCAACTTCACTTGGAAATAGCCCATCTTAAGATCTATCGAAGTAAAGAAACGACAGGGCTGCGACGACACACCATCGTACGAACGACCGACACGCTCCAACAAGTCATCCAAGCGAGGCAAGGGATGTTGGTCAGCGCGGACCACCGTGTTCAGGCGACGGTAGTCTAGGGTCACGCGAATAGTTCCGTCGGGCTTGGCCACGGGCACCACGGCCGACGCCCACTCACTATTGCTCTCGCGCACCACACCCATTGCACGCAATTTATCAATAGCCTTATCTATCTCCATGCGCTCGTGATACCTGAATCGACGAAGCGGCAGGGCAATCGGACGAGCGTCGCCGGTGTCAATTTCGGCCGGCACTTCATCAAACTCGCCCAATTCATTGTCGTTAACTGCGAACGCCAAATGACACTTGTAAATCATGTCAAAGAATTGCTCGCGCTGCACAGGAGTCAAATCGGGACTGACTTTCAACATTTCCTGCAGCTTAGCCTTACGCTCGGCAGTGAGCTCAGTTCGCGCGCGACAATCGACACCATTCACTTGCACTGGGGGCACTTGCGTTGGGGATGCGACAGTAGCGACAGAGGAAGACGGGAGTGGCGCGAGGGACTGCAGTTCTTCGAGCATTGAGCTCAACTGCTCCCATTCGCTGGCGCATGCCACCTGTACCGTTCCTAAGTCCCACTCGGGCGCTTCCACACCAACAGCATTCACAGAACGGTTCAACACCAAAGTACCATCGGCGTGCATATCCACGAGACCTTCCTCGATATGCCACACCTCACGAGCCGCCTCCGAGGGCTCAAACAACAACCGAAACTTTTTCAATTCCTGGCCTGACTCTGTGGCGTCCTTCGTTGCGAAATCCGTGAGAGCAGAGATGAAATTGGAGTCCACCTTGCCCTTGAGCGTCTTCTTGTTGAAGTGGCTCAACGTGACCTTCTGAGGTTGGGCCAGCAGAGGGAACTTCGTCGACAGACGATGGACAGCAGCTGGGCCCGCACCGACGCAACAGGAACTTGTGAGCTTGCAGGACTGCGCAGAAGAATCAGCCGACCCGGACGGCTGCGGCGCACTGACGCCACCGCTACCGCCGGCGTCGTCAGCTCTCGAGCTGACCGAGGAGGAGGACGAGTCCTCGCACTCACTCGCACTTGCACTTGACGACGACGTCACAGGCTCCGGACTCGACGACGAGTCAACGGGCGCGTCACACAACATGTTTCTGCCGCGGGGCGTCACAAACTTGAAGTTGTACGCCCGGAGCGCTTCCGTACCCATGATGCCCTCATGAGTCACGGTGGCTCGCAGCTTGGTACAGATCACCACAGGCATCAATTTCACGTCACCATCAAAATCGACATTCACAACGACTTGAGCCACTGGGCCCAAAGTCGCGCCATCGCACTGCGTCACTGAGTCCGTCTGGACTGGAGCCATAATTTTCTGGAACTCCTTCAGTGGCATGTGTCGAAATAGTCGTGCTGCGGTGGGCACTCCGATCATCAAAGCAGGACCGGCGCCCGTGTCCAGTAGGACACGCAACCACTGACGACCATCAATCTGGAGGTTGGCTAGAGGGATTGGACCAGCCGACACCTCACTGGGTCCAGGACCAATAGAACACGGTGGCTCGTTCGGAGCACGATCGGCAACAGTCACTTGGCCAATGCGATTGCTCGACGACGACGACGTCCACTCACACCATGTACTACTTTGACGCAAATTCTCGTAATCACTCGCGCTCGGTGTAGCCATCACCACTTGCGAACGGGGAGACACAGAAGCGTCGGGCTCGACCGCCCCGCTAACGGACTCGACCTCGGGACGCCGTGCCGGACCAGAGAGGCCACCGGGCACTGCCGCGACCGCATTCGCGTACACCGACTCCTCAGGCTCCGTCACAATGCCCTGAGGCGCGGACTGCCTTTGCACGTCCGTCTGCGCAACATTCACATTTGCACCGCCACGAGATTGTCTGCCTCGGCCGCGGCCTCTACCGCCACGACCTTTGCCACGGTTCGCTGTCGACGGACAATCGCGAATGAAGTGACCCAACTGGCCACAGCCGTAGCATCTCGGGCTACCGTCATCCGAAACAACAGGCTTACTCGCACTGGGTTGAGAGTTGGTCTGCGTTGGATAGGTAATCTGCAACTGCTGGGGCGGAGCTGGCAACGCTGGCACCGGCGCGACTGGGATCGGAGGCGATACCACCACGTCGCCCTGCCAGTTGCTACTCCCCCGGTTGTACGGTTCGTTGTACCAACCTTGCTGTTGCTGGGGCACGAAATTGCGATTAAAACCACGATTCGCGCCACGCCGGTCGTTACGATTCCGTCGCGAGGAATTCCTCCACCTCGAGGAACTCTGGGGCTCACTGCTCCGACTCGCAGTGCCCGAGGGCTCATCGGCCTCAGCCGCCTGACGCCACTCCTGACGTTGCTGCTCTCGAGCCAACGCCGCCACGAAGTCTTCCAACTCCTGGCCACTCGCGTACGACGCAACACCGTCAAACGATACAGGCAAAATACGCAACAATGCACGCTTCACTTCATTCTGGCGTGCTGGCGGCGACATCTCAGGATACGCCTTCAGCACCAGCTGTTTCAGCTGAGCGACAACCACCTCGACAGGCTCGTCGCGCCATTTCACTTTCGTAAGCTGCATGAAAGCCACTTCCGCGTGCTTATCCTTGCGATACAACTTACGCAACAACACTTCAATTTCACCAAATTCCAACACGGGTCGGCCAGTCTGCTCATGGTAATGAACGACGGCCAGCTCGGCTTCCCCGCCGAGCCACGATTCTACGATCGGACCCCACTCGGACTCGGGAGTCCTCTCCATCCACATGCGCTGACGGAACCGATGCAGAAAAATGTCGACACTGACATCGCCGTCGCGACTTCGCTCACCAAAAAATCGGCCAATTGTTGCAGCAGTGGGACGAGGGGAAGAACGAGGGGAAGGGGAAGGGGTGTGTCCACTACGAGCGGTACCTGGCGAAACATTTGCGCGTGTGTCAACTAACGAGTCGGCACTCACAGCACCAAAGTTCGCATCTGTCTGTCGCTGCGCAACACTCTCCACCGCGCGCGAAGACACGTTCACACCAGACGGTTGCACACCAGAGCTCGCTGCACTCTGCACGAGCGGCGGACTGGCTTGCTCGGTCGGCAACCAGCGCCTTTCAACACCGTCGGCATCACGAAAATACAAATGAGGCGTGGTCGGACGCGCCTCGGCCGTCGCGGCAGGCGGTCGCGACCGGCTCTCATTGTCCAAATCACAAACGTCGCCATCAAAGTCGATGAGATTGGGCGGATGGCCTGACTCGACCGGCCTTCCCACGCCCGCGCCAGCAAACGATTCGGCCGGCGGCGCCACACTTTGATGTACGTCACTGGGCACGACGCGCGCTTCCACCAACGGCGAGCGAAACGACACAGCACCACCGTGCGCGCGTGCCATTGTCACAGTCTCGTCTCCATTTGGGGCGAAGGGAGGAGGCGGTGCCATCCCCCCCCCCCCCCGGGCTGCTGTAGGCTACGCCTACGGGAGAAGCAGACGAGGTCACTGGGAACGACTGATTGAAATGTGTGCGGGCCGGCGCCTGTGGAAGGGCGGCCGTCGGCAAAGACGCCGACGCACAGTCGTTGGATTGAGGGGCAGGGACCGCGCTCGGCAGCGCAGTCACCTGGGAAGAACTGGACGGCTGGGAGGTGTGAGCCACAGTTTGCGAAAACGGGACCGTGGAATTTCCAGCGATCGAAGACGCGATCGAAGCACCGAGCTCAGCGAGGAGCGGTCGCAACGAATCAAGCGTCAAAGGAGGCTGTTCGGGTTTCGGCGGGTCACACACCTTACACAACGGCCGATCCATATCCTCCTGGCGAATCAAACAACGAGTACAGAACGCAATGCCACAGCCCTCGGTAATGCACAAGCGAGGGGTGTTGGTGGTGAAACGACCACACAGGCAATGGTGTTGGCCTTCCGCATGTCGCGCAATGGGCGACGGAGCGGACGAGGTAGTGGGACGCTCGTCCTGCGTTGAAGCCATGTCACACCACAGTCACAATCGCCAAAAAGTCACAAGTCACAAAACGACACAAGTCACCGCTGTGTATGGAAAGACAACACAGGAAGGTACACCGTATCCTTTGGTCAACAGACCGACACGGTATGCCACGGACTTGACAAGCGGTACAGTATCCAATGCACCAAAAATCGAAACAGAACGACACCAAAATATCAGGACGCAAAAATGTGACAAGTCTGTGATTCCCCAAAATTTCGAACACTTCCCATGCGCCTGTCGACAAAATGTCGACAATGCCGAAAAAAATTAAGGGAAAAGTGGGAAAGAAAGACCAAAAGGGAAGCAAACAAAGAGGGAAAGACCACAGCAGGAGGCGCAACACTCACACAGAGGGAGAGAAAGGCCAACTACCGGGAATGGAAGGGAAAATGAGGGGGAAATTTCGGAAAAAAATTTCGACAAGCGGTCGGGGACAAAATTCCGACCTGGGGGGACCAAATATAAGAAGGTAGGAGGGAAAATAGCCACCACTGTGATAGCAAGGGTTCCGCTACCGCTGTGATCATGCACTTGTGATGAAGGAGTTACAGTCCACTGTGAAGACCAACAGGCCTACACCTGATAGGCTATCCCACCCGCGGACTTGGGGCGGCGATATCTACCTATCTCACTCACTCAACCAATATAACCTCGTGCCGAGCCAAGAATCGACACTGAAGACTTCTCTTGATCGTGCTGATACGCGAAAGCTTTGGATCTTCTCCTAGCGGCTTCTTCTGATTTGGTCCGACGACGAACGAGGCGACACACGACACGACGAAGCGTTCACGTGACGTGCGATACTGTGCTGCGTAGGGACACGGTGGTGAAGAAGAGAAAGAGAGTGTTCAACGAACCAACCGCCGGCGAAACTCACGAACGACGCGCGCACCCGCCTGGCCTGGGCGTTGCCGCAACACACGATCCGCACTGCTGCACCAGGGAGCCGGAGTGAGAACTCCAGACGCGCTCCCACACACACAAAACTACCTCGACTCTCACACCCAGAGAAGTGGGGAAAGTCCAGAAGCAGAGAAGTAGAGACTGACTCGTGGCAGGGATTCGAACTGAACCCTCCACAAGCACTACACAAGCAAAGGCACCGTAATGGAACCATTCTAATCCATTCTGATCGAGGTACGATGGGGGAAGGGAGGGTAAGCACCGTCGGAGAAAGGGTGGCAGCCTGTGCCCAAGATTACTGTAAAGAGACCGGTCTTACATTCGTATAATGCACCTCGAGAGCGGCGTCGCTCTCTGAGCCGCCGTCTTCGCCCTCTCCTTCTTGCTGTTCGCTCTCGTCGCCTAGGAGGCCACTTTTCTGGCGCTCGTCTGCTCGGCATCCTTCAGGCAAGTGTTTTGCTGAGCGCTCTAAACTGCCCCCGCCCAACGAACATGCGTGCCAGCCTTCTGCGTTCACGTTCGGCGTTGAGGCACGCACTGCTGCGCTTAGTATGGGCTAATGTGGGCTGGGCTGTGCTTGGTAACATGAAACATGAGCGCAATCACTCAACGGTCACAATTTTGTAAGACGAAATTCGTCGAAATAGTTGATGCTGCGGTATCTCATTGTTGGGTCGGGTCAACGGCGAAATGTGAAACTTTTTCACAACCTGTGTTTCCATATTTTTGTTGGATTTGATAAAGCAGCCAAAGGTTGTTTGCATTTTTTATTGTGTAAAACAAAAAACACCCTGTGCAATCAATGTAACGTTATGTTGAAATACAAAAAAGGAAACCTGGCAAAGGCAAAAGGTGTGTGGCCACTTATTATCAAGTTTCTACCAAAAGGACTTTCGGGCTTCTACCCACTCGTGGTGTTCAGAAAAACACAAAAACGCAAGTCCACGGCTGACCGACAAGCGAGACGCGCACGTTAAGCTAAAATAAATAAGTTGGTGAGCCTCGCCAGGCTCACGACAGTGTTAGTGAGCACTTTTGGGCTTGTTATTCTCGACGAGAAAAAAGAGTACCTACCGTAAATCCTCCAATACAACCCCCCCCCTCCAATAGTGCCCCCGGGTGCGGCAAGGTTGAAATAATAGAGCCCCCCCTCCAATAGTGCCCCCGGGGGTAAGGGGTATGTTGTGCCATGGGCCTTTTATGGGCAAAAATATAGTGGTAGGTACATTTATATCGTGTATACACACTACTACTAACCAATAATAGTACGTTTCAGCAACTATTAACGGTAAATCAACCATTAAATGTGGCAAAAGTGATCAAAATCGCCGAAAAATCGGCAATTTTGACAGCGAAACTAGCATTACCATTCAAAATTTTTAGGTTGAAATAATAGAAGCCCGCGCTCCCATAGGGCCCCCCCCCCCCTCCAATCGTGCCCCCGGGTAAGGAGAGGTTGAAAAAATAGTGCCCCGGGGGCACTATTGGAGGATTTACGGTATACCTACATACAGTACACATGCGTTATTTGATGTTGATCGTTTGCGTCTGTGGCGCTGGGGCGATCGAGTTGGAGAACTTCTACAGTTTCGGAAATGCCACTGGCGACAGAGAATTGCCAAGAGGCGACGACGAAAGCTCCACCAGCATCCCCCTAGCGGTGCCCTGGCGCTTCCTTGGCAACATCTACCCCAGAGTCTTTGTGAGTGAATTGTAATTTGCAATTAAATGCGGGTCCGAGACCAAGGCCGTATTAGCCATAACGACTAGTCGTACAGTACAGTTCAGAAGTGTGCCCAAGACATGTACGCAGAGCATGAATGGAATCTTAAGATCGCTGGCGCGCCAACACGGTTCTCGTTCGCACTCTCCTTTAGGTGAACATCAACGGCATGCTGTCCTTCCGACAGCCCATCGGCTCGTCCAAGCCGGAGCAGTTCCCCCAGACCGTCGTGATGGTCGCCCCGTTCTGGGCAGACGTGGACACGCGCAAGGCGGGAGAAGTCTTATCACAAGTACAGACAAGCCGCGGCCGAGCAGCCGATTCCGGAGTTTCTCAACCAGGCCACGCAAGACGTCCGGGACCACTTCGCCCTGCACCTCGATTTCTGACCGGTGCGCGTTTGTAGCGACCTGGCGCAATGTGCATGAATACAGCTTGACTACGAGCTGGTGCGCGCAGCACGCAGTCACGATTCAAATCGGTAAATAGAAGGGTATTTTTTAAATTATCACATTTCTTTTTGATGACATTTTATTTTGTCGGATTTTTATGAAATTTGGAACACTGTTGAGAAACTTTGGGATTTTGTATAAAGAAGATACTGTCGAATTCGGTTGAGGATTCCGAAAGTTATTGCGCTCCAAATCAGATGTCGCTTTTTGGGCGCGAACAACCTGGGCCGTTGGTGGGTTGGTATGGAGTGGGGGAGGGCGGATGGAGAGGGGGCGGTTTCAGTCGAGCAGCAGCAGAGAATACTGTGCGCCGACCGTATTAGACCAGCTGCGCCAGCCAAAAGCGAAGTTTGGCGTTTGAAATTTGGCATACAGTACTGGATAGTTACGATTCAAACGATTTAGTTTGTAAAATCCGCCCAAAAAGCGACATCTGATTTGGAGGGCCATAACTCTCGGAATCCTCAACCGAATTTGACGATTCCTTTTTCAGACGAAATCCCAAAGTCTTTAGCATAAGTATTCCAAATTTGATAACATTCCGACAAAGGAAACAAAAGTTATTCAAAAAAGAAATGTGATAATTAAAAAAAAACACCCTATACATACAGTAAATCAAATGCGTGAATAAATTGCAGCGAAACACGTTCCAAGTTATGGTGACCGGCGACGGCTACAGGACCTTCGCCGTCTTCAATTACTTGGAGAAGGGAATTGAGTGGATCGTCGGTGCCCAGAGCAGGGTCATAGCGCAGGTACTGTACGAATAGTAGTACGTGTTGTACGAATGTGTAGGCTTACATAATGTACCGGCTCCATTCGTCATTTCGCTTCTGGCATTCCACGAACACAAACAGCTGCTACAAACTTTTGCGTAATGCAGTGTCACATTTTGCGTCTTGTGCGCGCGCGCGTGCGTGCGTGCGTGCGTGCGTGCGTGTGTGCGTGCGTGCGTGCGTGCGTGCGTGCTTGCGTGCGTGCGTGCTTGCTTGCGTGCGTGCTGTGGGTTTTAAATATCAGATGGAGATTTTTACTCAGGCTGGTTTCGACTCCGGGGACGGGCAGAACTACTACCTGACGCCAGAGTCAAACACGGACAAGATGATCACAATTTACGAGGAGTCGAACGTCGGCATCCCGGGCAAATTCATCTTCCGCATAGACGGCGGCAAAATCGACAAAGAGACCTGCAACAAAGACAGTTGTGAGTTGGTATTCGCGAGATATAATTTCGAACATATATCAGTATGTACGCGTCGGCGTACAACTCTATATACAGGGACCACTACAACCCTATT
>JASAMY010001902.1:0-86338 GCA_030248085.1 Paralinhomoeus sp. GSCO2_6
TGATTGAGGCAGCAGCTGTTGAAAGAGAAATTAAGGAAAAATTTGCAGGCGGCTGCAAAAAAAGGTGAATATTGTGACGCTCTTTTGTTGGAGCACCATTTTGAAAAAGAGGGGTATCAATTAAGGCATGCCTCATTTATGTATAGCCACTTATGCTTTGCAGCTGATCAACTTCAGTTTGAACAAACTGTGTATAAAAACCAAACCAAACGCAGCAACACGTCACATATTCGGCATTTTTTTGTGTTTGTGTGCATAAGAAAGGAGCAGTGGCAATCATAGGACCTATAACTGGACTGGAACCCCCTGCATTCACATATGCCGCATGACTAAATGCCACGTGGTTGCAAGACAGGCAGGAAGGACTGCAGGGTCTTGCACATGGACCACTATGTAGACGTACGCACGCACGCACGCACGCACGCAAGCACGCACGAACACACGCACGCACGCACGCACGTACGCACGCAAACACGTTGTATAGGAGCAGTGCGTTATTGGGTAAATGCCAAAAAGGAAATGACAAATGGAGCCAGTTCTCATATGTATACCTACACATCACTAACTGAACTGTAGTCGCAATCCACATCTCACAAATGTTAGCAAGGTGCAATTATTATTTATGTAGGAACTTTGGCTGTGCCAGGTCGATGGTAATGACAAGAGATAGATGAGATGTGAAAGGATTGCTGTTGCATTTTCGATTAATGAGATAGCTCACACAAAAAAATGCCGAATATGTGACGTGTTGCTGCGTTTGGTTCGGTTTTTATACACAGTTTGTTCAAACTGAAGTTGATCAGCTGCAAAGCATAAGTGGCTATACATAAATGAGGCATGCCTTAATTGATACCCCTCTTTTTCAAACTGGGCTCCAACAAAAGAGCGTCACAATATTCACCTTTTTTGCAGCCGCCTGCAAATTTTTCCTTAATACAGTGTTTTTTTCGTAAGACAAACATAGATGCGTAAAACCTATACAGGCACCCGCATGCACGCACGCACGCAGGCACGCAAGAACACATGCACGCACGTACTCACGCACGCATGCACGACATATGTACCATGTATGACATCTGTAGCATGCTAGGTAGAATCCACTGAGTGCAGTATGAGACACTCATTGTATAGAATGTGAGCATGTGGTTTGAAAATAGGTACGCATGTATTTTTCATTGACCAAAGTTGTGCACAACTAATTGTCATGCAGATGATACAAAGCAGGATGACCTATCAGCAAATGGCACAGCATGCAGAGAAACTACAAACAGAAGCCACTGCGGATAATTGTGTGTGTGCGTGCGTGCGTGCGTGCGTGTGCAGTTGTGCTATATTGCTGCATCGTAGCATAGTGATGTAAAGAATCAAAATGATCGCTATAACTAGGCGGTCAACTGTTGTGTTTTAGCCGAAGTGATGCGACGTACTCACATCGAGTTTTTTGTGAAGCAGCCGATTTGATGGTGTGCGTGCGTGCGTGCACATCTGCAGTGCCATATTGGTTCGTCGGAGCATAGCAGTGTAAAGAATCAAAATAATCTACACGTGCAGGCGGTCAACTTCCGTGTTTTAGCCAAAGTGATCCGACCTACCCATATCAATATTTATCGATTATTCCGGATGTGAAAATATTTTGGTGCGTCGGATCATGTTGACTTCAAGGAATGAAATGTTCGCCATCGAAGGGCAATCAACTTTATTATTGACGTTAATGCCCTCCGACGTAACCACACCAAAATATCGCCATTTTTCGTTTTCGGTATAATGGGGAGAGGCATTTTGGTGCGTTCAATTTGGTCCAATTGTCAAAAGGGGTCTATTCCAGGTCATGCCGAACAACTTTTTCCTTTATAGCAAAGCTCTGTGATAAGCCGTTAGCGCGCCTATTAAACACAAACTTTTTGGCCGATATTTTTAATTGCTAATAACTCATTATCGGTGATGAAGTTTTAGGTTCAGTGACTTGGCATAGACTTCCCATAAGAAACTGTTCAAGGAAATCAAAAAAAAATTGGGGGTTAATTGGGAATTTTTTCGTTTTTTACTCTTGGTGTAAACCACCCAAAAAAACGACTATGTCCGAAAAAACGCATAAAATCGACGATATCTCGAGTTTGGTAGGACGCAGAGACGATTCCTTTGGTACGCAAAATTGCCATCATGGGTCGCTTACACATGCCAAGTTTCATTCCAATTGCCCACGGCACTAGCCCATGGCGTCAATGTCAGTCTGTTCGTGCGTGCGTGCATCTGTGTCATACCTAACGGGGCCTGGAATAGTGTGTGTGGGGTGGGGGGTGGTTGGTAAATGGTACTTTTTGGTGGGGGTGTGCATACTGGTAAGTGTAACCGGGTCTGGAAGAGTGGGGGGTGGTAAATGGTACATTTTGGTGGGGTGTGCCATAACACGTTTCCTTGTTTTGCTGCAAATCTCTCCTCCTGGCTACGCCACTGTCATCTATGTTGCACAGGGGTGACAGATTGCAATCGTTCTTATGCGTTCCATCAAGAAAACCTTTCCCATTGATTGAGGCAGCAGCTGTTGAAAGAGAAATAAAATCGCTTTCTTCTTGTGATTGTCATACAGTTTCCCAACAAGTGTGAAGTGACGACAAGGCACTGTCTGGCACAACAACACGTCTGACGAAATTGTCTTTGTTGCCACAGCTTTGAAATCTTTTCATACACTGCTGCTGCATCGGTTGTTCCTAGCGATGGGAAAATTAGGCTCTTTTTTATAAATTAAAAAGGACGTTTTATTGAAAATAACGTTCTTTTTCTTATTTTTTGCAATGGGTGGACTTTGCGGTTGTTCAGATGTGGTGTGTCTTTCATGCTGTATAGGTGTGTCATTGAATTGTGCTTAAAGTATCCAATGATGAGTGTATCCAATCATTTTGCTTCTGTTACAATGTTGCACCTGCTGCACCTATGCATTATAGTTTAGCAGTAGCAATGCAGTATGACAATGTGGTAAAGTGAACTGTACTGCATAGTATTGTCTGCAGTAGCGTTAAAATATAGCACAGTAACACTGGAGTAGCCAGGGGTGTAGTGGGTGTGGATTGCTACCACCTTTTCATTGAGCATTGCAAAAACCTCAGCAGAGCCCCATGACATTTTGCCTGATTGGATCTACTTCACTTTTCCCGGGCTTGAGCACTTTTTCCTTGTCTAAGCGGCAAGAATTTCGCCTGTGGCACTGCTTTGCGTTCTGCTCACCTTTAAAACTACCTGTACATTGTAACTTGGTGGGCAGAATAGATCTGTGCGCTGGCGGAGTAGGCAAGGAGGGAACGTGCCTCTTGTTAGTTCCTGTCAGCAGGGAGCATGGGGAAGGGAGTGCAAGTACAGTCATTTCTTTCTTTTCTCCATTAATAATTCTTGGTAATACTCAAAAATTCTTGCATAATTGGCTATTTTTGTTTCCGATATTTTTACGTTTCTGTGTTAAGGATGCTTCTCCACACTTCTGCAAGACCAGAGTGGCATTCTTAGCATTCTAACCAACCGAAATGTTCGTTCTAAATGTTTCTAACCAATGCACATTTGTTGGCCCTTAGTGGCATTTGCGATGTATGCGATGTAAACGTGCCACTACGCAACATTTTAGTAGAAATAATGCACCAGGCAAATTGGCAAAAAATATTTGCCATTCCCATTCTGGCAATGCCATTGCACAATAGCATGTGTCCCATACAGACACGAATCTAGGCACTTGAGACCCATGTTTTTATTAATAAAGCAGATATTTTTTGAATGTAACTTCTTTTCAATTGCCACCCATCTCTAGCTGCTGCCATTGTGCCACTTGGTACAATTTTGAAGTTCATACAATGTGTCTGAAACAACTAATTGTGGTGCTTGCACTGATTCGGCAGTGTTTCTCGCTGAGCATTTCGAGTGAGGACGTGAGTCAGCACAATTCTTACTAGAATGGGCGAGTTTGTGTAGCTCTCTCTCTCTCTCTCTCTCTCTCTCTCTCTCTCTCTCTCTCTCTCTCTCTCTCTCTCTCTCTCTCTCTCTCTCTCTCTCTCTCTCTCTCTCTCTCTCTCTCTCTCTCTCTCTCTCTCTCTCTTTTTTTTTTTTTTTTTTTTTTTTTTTTTTTTCCCCCCTCTCGGGCGCAAAATTTCTGATAATGGGTACCTGTTGTAACTGAAGTGTTGGCAGAAATCCCCCCCCAAAATTTTCTAAGGGATATTTGACGTCTCTAAAACGATAAACGTGAGTAAAATGTTGGTGTTTTCGGCACTTTTCAGTGTTATATGACACTACTTTTTAAACACTACTTATTTGACCCATTGTGTTGAGCTTCGACTTGCCTTTGACCCATTATTGACGAAGAAGTGTCTATATTTTGAACCTTACTAGGTCACAAAAATTCAGCTGCCCCCACTTTTTGTTCTGGAGACCCCTCCCTCCAAAAGGATATTAACCCCCCCCCCCCGCCCCCACCTCTACACACTCAGCCAGCCCTGGATACTGGTATGCCTCAGCACTAGCAGGGGTTCGTCATAACAGTCATACGTGCAATGCTACTCCATTTCATGTCATGTGCAGTTTCGGTGCAAACTGGAAGAAGCGTGCGCGAACGATCCAAGGTGGGTGTACATGATAGATTGGCTCACCTGCACGCGTCTATTGCACGAATGCAAACCATTGCTGATTTAGTTGGCCTCGATGCCCTTCTGTACTCCAACAACCGGTAAGTGGTCAGTGGAGTTAGTGCTCAACTTGGCAACTGGGTAACTCTGGAAGCAACAAGGGGTCGGATTGGGGCCCTGTTGCTGTTTCATACCCGTAAGTGCCTCCCCCCTCCCAGTTGAAGCCGAAGCACCAGGATTTGTCTTCATCTGTTTTATCCTGTCCAAAATGATAAACGTCAGTTTTTTCGTCTTGTCAGTGTTGTTGATCATCAAACATCTTGGGGAATCTTTCGATTGGGGGGGGGGGGGGGGGTGGTGCAAAGCATGTAACTGGGGTAGGGCGCCCCGCACAGTAGAGATGAGCATGGGCCGGGTCTGGGCTTGGTTTTCCAGGGGCGGGCCGAGGCCTGCTGCCTCGTTTTTGGGCGAAAATTCAATAGAAATTTACAGGCCTGGGATTCTGCGATTTGGCCGTCCGGGCCTGGATGTCAGGCCAGCTCATCTCTACCCCACAGTCAGGGGCGGATCAGAAGTTTCTGGCTAGGGGGGCGAACGAGCCTACCCCGGGAACCGGCCACAATTAGACCTATATGTAGGTAGCAGCACCTGCGTACATTTCGGGAACCAGGAATTTGTTTTGCGAGCGGGTGTAAAAAACTAGCCAATATTGACTATTAGTTTATTCGTATTTTTTGCGTTGACTGCACACAAATGCGCTGGCAGGCAAAATTTTTAACTTTTTGGCATCACGTACGCTCTGAAAGTCATGCAAATTTTTCCTGCGGCCCTGTCCTGTAGTGAGCGTACAGGTCACTCTTGGACTTGGGACTCCTTTTGGGGGCAGGATATAGGATTCCCTAACCAAAAAAATTTTGCCTGCGGCGCTGAGGGAGCACGCCCTTGGGGAAAGTCAACCCTCAGTTCTTGGCGAACCTGCCAACTGTGCGAATCCAGGGAGGGCGGGGGTGGGGAATTCCTCCCAAAATCGAGAATCCAGGTGAAGGGGAGGGCTGGGCCGTAGAAGAAGAAACGGCCTAGCGAAACTACTTTTCCGCATAAAAATGCGGTAGGTGGTCGAAAAGCGCAAAATTTTTGTCTGCGGCGCCGATTTTATCTATTACTTGTCATGACCGATTGTGTGCCCAAAACATCGACGAAATGACCCAGCATCTCTAAATATCAACAGGGATCCCCCTCCCCAAAAATTTCTGATCCGCCACTGCTGGCCAACAGCCAATTAAAATCGCTCCACAGTTAATTTTTTAAAGAAAGAAGGCATTGAGAGATGTAGAATTAGCAAAATTTTTGCCTGAGGCGCAGTTAATTTTGCACAAAGCGTTACAAAATTTGCATGACTTTCAGAGCGTACGTGATGCCAAAAAGTTAAAAAATTTTCCTGCGCGCCATTTGTGTGCATGCAACGCAAAAAATACGAATAAACTAATAGTCAAATTTGCTAATTTTTTCACCCACTTCGCAAAACAAATTCCTGTTCCCGAAATGTACGCAGTGCTGCTACCTACATATAGGTCTAATTTGCCGTTCCACGGTAGCTCGTTCGCCCCCCTAGCCGAAAATTTGATCCGCCCCTGACTGTGGGGTAGAGATGAGCATGCCTGGACATCCAGCCCGTCGGCCAAATCGGCAAAAATCCGCCCAGCCTGTAAATTTCTATTGAATTTTCGCCCAAAATCTAGCAGCCTGCCCGCCCCTGGAAAACCAAGCCCAGACCCGCCCATGCTCATCTCTACTGTGGGGCGCCCTACCCCAGTTACATGCTTGCCCCACCCCCCCCCCCCAATCGAAAGATTCCCCAAGATGTTTGATGATCAACAACACTGACAAGACGAAAAAACTGACGTTCATCATTTTACAGATAAAACAGAGAAGACAAATCCTGCGCTCCGCTTCAACTGAGGGGAGCTACTTACGTACTAAACAAGTAACAGCCCCGAATTATCTCCTTCCAAGAGTTACCCAGTTGCCAAGTTGAGCACTAACTCCACTGACCACTTACCGTTGTTGAGTACAGAGGCATCAGCCAACTAAATCAGCAATGTTTGCATTCGTGCAGACGCGTGCAGTGAGCCAATCTATCATGTACACCCACCTTGATCTTCGCGCACGCTTCTTCCAGTTTGCACCGAAACTGCACATGACATGAAATGAGTAGCATTCACGTATGACTGTTATGACGAACCCCTGCTAGTCTGAGCATACCAGTATCCAGCTGCTGAGCGCGAGAGTGGGCGGGGGGTGTTAATATCCTTTTGAGGGAGGTCTCCAGAACAAAAAGTGGCAGCTGAATTTTTGTGTACTGTAGTAAGTTCAAAATATAGACACATTTTTTCTCAATAATGTCAAAGCAAGTCGAAGTCTACAATGTCAAAATAAGTAGTGTTTAAAAAGTAGTGTCATAATAATTAAAAGGCCGAAAACACCAACATTTACTCACGTTTATCTTTTAGAGACGTCAAATATCCCTTAGAAAATTTTGGCGATTTCTGCCAACACTTCAGTTACAACAGTACCCATTATCAGAAATTTTCGCCCAGAGAGAGAGAGAGAGAGAGAGAGAGAGAGAGAGAGAGAGAGAGAGAGAGAGAGAGAGAGAGAGAGAGAGAGAGAGAGAGAGAGAGAGAGAGAGAGAGAGAGAGAGAGAGAGAGAGAGAGCTGCACAAACTCCCCATTCTAGTAAGAATTTCTGACTCACGTCCTCACTCGAAATCTCAGCGAGAAACACTGCCGAATCAGTGCAAGCACCACAATTAGTTTTTCAGACACATTTATGGCTTCAAAATTTACCAAGTGCACAATCAGCAGCTAGAGATGTGCAATTAAAAGAAGTTACATTCAAAATATTTGCTTTATTAATAAAAACATGTCTCAAATGCCAAGATCTGTCTGTATGGACACATGCTATTTGCAATGCATTCCAGAATGGAATCAAATATTTTTTCCAATTTGCCTGTGCATTATTTCTACTAAAAATGTTGCGTAAGGACGAGTTTACATCCATACATCCAAATCCACTAAGCCAACAAATGCATTTTAGAAACATTTAGTAACGAACATTTCTTTAGAATGCTAAGAATCCACTCTGTCTTCAGAAGTGTGAGAAGCATCCTTAACACAGAAACGTAAAAATATCGAAACAAAAATAGCCAATTATGCAAGAATTTTTGAGTATTACCAAGAATTATTAATGAGAAAAGAAAGAAATGACTGTACTTGCACTCCCTTCCCCATGCTCCCTGCTGACAGAACTAACAAGAGCACGTTCCCTCCTTGCCTACTCCGCCAGCGCACAGATCTATTCTCCCACCAAGTTACAATTACAGTAGTTTTAAAGTGAGCAGAACGCAAAGCAGTGCCACAGCGAAATTCTTCCGCTTAGACAAGAAAAAGTGCTCTAAGCCCGGAAAAAGTGAGATCCAATCAGCAAAATTCATGCTCTCTGACGTTTTTCCATGCTCAATGAAAAGGTAGCAATCCCCACATCTCTCACCCCTGCTACTCCAGTGTTACTTGCTATATTTTAACGCTACTGCACACAATACTATGCAGTACAGTTCACTTTACCACATTTCATACTGCATTCTACTGCTAAACTATAATCATAGTGCAGCAGTGCAACATTTAACAGAAGCAAAATATTATACACTCATCATTATACTTTAAGCACAGATTCTCAATGACACACCTATACAGCATGAAAGACACACCACATCTGAACAACCGCAAAGTCCACCCATTGCAAAAATAAGAAAAAGAACGTCTTCAATAAAAACGTCCTTTTTAATTTATAAAAAAGAGCCTAATTTTCCCATCCTAGAACAACCGATGCAGCAGCAGTGTATGAAAAGATTTCAAAGCTGTGCAACAAAGACAATTTCTCAGACGTGTTTTTGCCAGACAGTGCCTTTCTCACTTCACACTTTTGAAACTGTATGACAATCACAAGAAGAAAGCGATTTTATTTCTCTTTCAACAGCTGCTGCCTCAATCAATAAAGTTTTCTTATGAACGCATAAGAACGATTCAATCTTCACCCCTGTGCAACATAGATGACAGGCGTAGCCAGAGAGAGATTTGCAACAAAACAAGAAACGTGTTATCACACCCCACCAAAATTACCATTTACCACCCCCCACTCTTCCAGACCCGTTACACTTACCAGTATGCACACCCCCACCAAAAAGTACCATTTACCAACCACCCCCCACCCCACACACACTATTCCAGCCCCGTGGCCGGATTTTTGCCGATTTGGCCGTCCCGGGCCTGGATGTCCAGGCCCATGCTCATCTCTACCCCACAGTCAGGGGCGGATCTAGAAATTTTTCGCTAGGGGGGCGAACGAGCCTACCCCGTGGAACCGGCCACAATTAGACCTATATGTAGGTAGCAGCACCTGCGTACATTTCGGGAACCAGGAATTTGTTTTGCGAAGTGGGTGAAAAAACTAGCCACAATTTGACTATTAGTTTATTCGTATTTTTTGCGTTGCATGCACACAAATGGCGCCGCAGGCAAAATTTTTAACTTTTTGGCATCACGTACGCTCTGAAAGTCATGCAAATTTTGTAACGCTTTGTGCAAAATTAACTGCGCCTCAGGCAAAAATTTTGCTAATTCTACATCTCTCAATGCCTTCTTTCTTTAAAAAATTAACTGTGGAGCGATTTTAATTGGCCTGTTGGCCAGCAGTGGCGGATCCAGAAATTTTTGGGGAGGGGGAACCCTGTTGATATTTAGAGATGCTGGGTCATTTCGTCGATGTTTTGGGCACACAATCGGTCATGACAAGTAATAGATAAAATCGGCGCCGCAGACGAAAATTTTTGCGCTTTTCGACCACCTACACGCATTTTTATGCGGAAAAGTAGTTTCGCTAGGCACGTTTCTTCTTCTACGGCCCAGCCCTCCCCCCTTCGCCCTGGATTCTCGATTTTGGGAGGGGAGAATTCCCCACCCCCGCCCTCCCCTGGATTCGCCACAGTTGGCCAGGTTCGCCAAGAACTGAGGGTTGACTTTCCCCAAGGGCGTGCTCACCTCAGCGCCGCAGGCAAAATTTTTTTGGTTAGGGAATCCTATATCCTGCCCCCAAAGGAGTCCCAAGTCCAAGAGTGACCTGTACGCTCACTACAGGACAGGGCCGCAGGAAAAATTTGCATGTATGGGTAGCGCATTAATCTAAAGGAAACAAAGACATCTGCTAAACCTCCCTGGCCTGCCTGTTCTGTTCGCGCTTGACCTTCGCCCATCACCTACTGCCCACCCTTCGCCCCTCGCCTACCCACTTGCCCTTCGCCCTCGCCTGCCACCCACCTTTCGCCCCTCGCCTACCCGCCCGCCCCACACGCAATCTGCCCAGCTATGGGGGGCGATCACGCCCCCTTCGCCCCCCCCCCCCTAGATCCGCCCTTGCCCACAGTCGAAATTTTGCCCTTGCCCAGCCCCCCCCCCCCCCCAGAATTTCCTGAAGTTTTCCAAAGTTTTCCTGTTTCCGTAGTGAAAAATGCGTCGATTTCGACGGCGGCCATTTTGAAAACTGAAACCTGGTTCATTTTTTTTTGAAACGTGGAGGAAGTCCAAGTTAGACTGTCTACTGTAACGGTTTGAAATTTTATCGAAATCGCTTTATCCACTCCCGAGATATTCATGAACAAAGAGGTGGACTGAAGGCTGGCCCACCCTGTACACCCAGACATTTTGCCTTTTAGACGATGGTCCATTTAGGGAGGGGGCGTAATTATGGGGGGGGGGCTTATTAACCCAACGTGGTCTTGGGAGAGTGTATAATCATTTGGGGGGGGGCTAATTATAGGGAGGCTATAGGGTTTACGGTATTATACCTAATTGCAGACAGGTCGAAATATCTTCAGAAACATTTTGTGGGGGTGGCTGGGCAGGTGCAAAGTTGACGACCTGGTCTCACTCCCCCCCATAGGTGTAACCGGGAATTGGACCTGGGGGGAGGGTTCGGGCACTTTCTGGGGGGGGGGGGGTGGTGGGGGGGTGGAAAATCTGGAGGAGGGGGGGGGGTCTGGGAAAGGAAAAAAATAGGCACTTTTTGGTTGATTTTTAGTCAAAAATACACTGTAAAAACCCTAAAATAGGCACTTTTTAGTCAAAATACACTGTAAATAACCCAATATAGGTACTTTTTGGGCGATTTTTGCTCAAAAGCACCATACAAAACACATTACCATTTTCAGTTTCAAATTTCTGGGGGGGGGGTTGGGGGGGGGGTGGGTACGGTCAAAACCAGCAAGTGGGGGGCGGGAAACCCCCCCAACCCCCCCAGTTACAGGTATGCTCCCCCCCGCCCCCCACCCCTGCCGACTGGTCAGTCAGTGGCATATGGTACGCGCAACCGGGTCGGGGGTTGTCCCTCCACCCAGGTTTGACCCTACCCGCACCCTCCCCAACCCTCTGCCAGAGGTTTGTGCAAAAAAAGTTCAGTGCCATCTCCGCGACTGCACGGTGTTCATGCGACTCAAGCTGTGGAAAGAGGGCGCGAGCGGCGATGAGAAGAGATTCTACTGCGTCAACGCGGCGGACCGCACCGATTACGTTGTGGGCAACCATCCCGACGGCAGGCGGCCCGTCTATGTACTGGGCGAGAAAAGTCGGTACAAAACAGTCTGATCAACCCTGGAATTTTTGGGGGCCTCCCGTCCCGACCACTTTCTTTTTGACTTTTCTCATCAACTTCAAGGATTTAAAAGCCCTGGAGCACTACTCTAAAAATGGTTGTGTTTTTTACTCCTTCTTTAACATTAAAATGCTATGACAGTCGAGGCAATGTTGCGCGTCGGCGCTTGCTTTAGCAATTGCGCGTCATATTGCAAAATACCGTAAATCCTCCAAAAAACGCCACCCACCCCTCCCCCCAAATTGGGGGAACTACGGTTGTAAATTTGTGACATCGCTAGTGCCAACTGTAGTTGTCAAGGCCAACAGTGGACTGACACGCACAGGTTCCGCTCCCGTTTGCAAGGCTGCCACTGCTGAGTCGCACCATCCTTTTGAAATGGCCTTCTTCAAGTTGAAGGGCTACAAGGACAACTCAGCCGTCGTAAGGTACGGTATACGATACTTCTGTAGGTGCTTGACATTGATTGCTCTGCTGGACCTCAGTTTTGCAAATACCTAAAACATTTGATTAACAAAAGATTGGTCGTTCATTAGACCTTTTTTAAGAGGCGTTCTACGGAATTTTCACGCAAAAAAAATCGCTAGTCATGGAGTTTGCGAAAAACCACTTTGATGGATACCCTAGGGTCCACCACCTTGAGCTTTCGGCTTGGTTTTGTGTAAATTGGACCATCACACCCTTTGCAGTGCTTCAAAATGTGAGGCCACTGAGAGGCCAGTTTTGAGTTTCGTGTTTCGTTTTCCTTTTTTTGCTGGTGGTGTGTTCCAGTGTGCCATTGTAATTTGTAGTCGCGTTCACAAGCGATGCCTGTTTCAAGGTTTCGCATTTGAACGTGTCAGCACTCAGCAGACAGCGTACACATGTTTATACGTTGTCGTTCACAGCTGTCTGAAGCTTTATTGCTCGCACAAAAAAGGCTCGCAGTACAAGCCGGCCGTCTATGACGGTAGCCGCGCCCTACCTCTCAGCGCCGACGGAGTCACGATCGAGGCGGGCCGTGCGACGATCACGAGTTCGTTGCCAGCTGTTGTTCAGTGTGCAGTTCTGTCTCTGTAGTCTGTACGTACCGGGTTTTTCCGTATGGTAACACTCCTCCGAATTTCGCTCCAGCTGTGTCTCCCAATAGTGCATCAGTTACAGGTATGTTTTGGGTATATTGGCGCCCTCCTCTCCATGAAAGTTACCCGCTTCCCCCCACCGTCTAAGGGGGCTAAATTTGCAGGCAGTCGCAAGGAGCCCAGCGACCTGCCACCGGTAGGGATGGGTGGAGCGCTGGGGACTCCAAACTACATCGGTTACTACGTGGGCGTATCGACGGCGTTCAGCCTACCGTACACGCCGAACGAGCCCTATCCATTCTGCCCCTGCTGATCGCTGTGATCGGGAAAGAGGGTGGTACGCAGGCCCTCTCGCGGAAGCGCTGTGCGGCATTGGAGCGTAGAACGCACAAAGGCTGCTCGTTTGCGTTTATTGGCATTGTCGTTGGATTAACGGCAGCGCTAGGAGGCGTTCAATGGCCCATACATAGCATACCCATCTCTGTGACGCCTTCTGGTCAAGGGTCTCTCCTTATCTTGCAGCCACCTGCACATTAAAAAAAGTACAACACAGCGTTTTTTCATACAACAAAGGTTGATAATAAAATCTATCCACACACTGTGCATGCATCGTCATTACAGCATCAGGGTCACACGCTAATCGTGCTGACCCTGATAAACATCACTAAGCAGCATTGTTGTCATCATTGAAGTGTGTCTGTCCAGGGGTGCACAATTGAAAATTTAAAAAATTTTTTGTTTAATTAAAAAGAAATGATTTTTTTAATATTGCAACCCTGTGTCTGTCATCGCGACTCACAATCACAAACAGTCCCTAAGACACTGTGTCATCTCTGTTGCACATGGGTGACAGATTGCAATCATTCTTATGCGTTCTGTCAAGAACACCTTTCCTATTGATTGAGGCAGCAGCTGTTGAAAGAGAAATAAATTCGCTCCCTTCTTACGATCGTGATACAGTTTCTCAATGCGCATGAAGTGACGATAAAGCGGAGCAATTGTCTGACGTGTCATCGAATCAAAAAGAGTGTTCTTTTGAAGTTCCTCACTTTATCACTGTGGCATAGAAATCTTTCCATACACTGCTGCAACAGTGGTTGTTCCTAGTGATGGGTAGAAAAGAAAGGCCCGTTCTTTATTAACTTATAATGTTTAATGAGAAAAGTTTTTTTTGAATTTTCTTCGCCAAAGGCACCTTTTTGGTTGTGGAAATCCGTGTCTTTTGTGTTTCTAGGTGTGCAACAACAAAGATGACAAAAAAAAACACCAAACACAAAACAAAGTTTTTGTGTGCTCATTAGTCGGTGTCCAATGTGAAGAGACTGGCAGCCTCTCTGCTACCAGCTGGCAGGAGGGAACTGAGGTGGCGACGGGGCGGGTACCTCAACCTCGCACCCCTTCCAACCTCAGGTCAGTCCCAGACTGACGACTCCGACCCTCCTCCACTGCGCTCCTCCTCTCCAGACCAGTCCAACTTCAGCTTAAACCCACGCAGTGTCGCGGCGCGCGTGCGTGCGTGCGTGCGACACTCTCTCTCTTCTTCCTCTTCTTCCCTTCCCTCCATACCTGTAACCGGGAATTGGACCTGGGGGGGGGGGGGGTCCGAGCGCTTTCTGGGGGGGGGGGTGGGGGGGGGGGGGGTGGAAATCTGGAGGAGGGGGGGGGGGGGGGGTCTGGGCAGAAAAAAATGGGCAATTTTTGGTCTATTTTTAGTCAAAAATACACTGTAAAAGCCTGAAAATAGGTACTTTTTAGCCGAAATACACTGTAAATAACGCAAACTAGACACTTTTGGGTCAATTCTTGCTCAAAAACACTGTACAAAGTGCATTTATTTAGCAATATAGTATGTAGTAGAAAGTTTTCAAAAAGTCTGGGAAGGGGTTGGGTGGGGTTTCGCACGAACCTGGGGGGGTTGGGGGGGGGGTGTGGGGGGGTCAAAACCAGCAAGTGGGGGGGGGGGAAACCCCCCCCCCCCAAACCCCCCCCCCCAGTTACAGGTATGCTTCCCTCGCGACGACTTAGCCACGCGGCGAAGCCCGAAGGCGACAACAGTCGCGCGCGCGCGACCACACTGCACTACAGCAAACGCTCACGACGCCAGAAAGGCACAAAGTCGGAGCGCGCAAAACGAGAAAACAGAAAGAGTGAGGAACGACCGGAAAAGGCCGTTCCCACGGCGGCGAAGGGGGGTGGGGGAGGGGAGGCCTTTACACACAAAGTATGCAAGGCGCGCTCCCTGGCTGGCTGGCCGGCTGCCACGAGCGACGCACAGGCAGACACACAAGGGCGACGCACACACAGTGACGACAAAGGCTCAAAGGGGGCGACGGGGATAGAGGGTGTGGGAGACACACGGTCTCTACAAATGAGTCTTTGCTGTATAGTATTGTGTGCAGTACCATTATAATGGCGCAATAACATGTGTTCCATATACAGCATGCACATCCTTCTATTATATGTGTACATGCACCTATGCACGTCCATAACTGTATCTGTAACTTGCCAGTGTTCTGAGCGCCATTTACCTGGGTAAGAGAAGCCTGTTGGTTTATTCGTTTAATTAAAAAAGTAATTAGAATACAGACATTCTTTAATTAACAAAGAAATGGATGAAATAGAGATTTTTAATTGGCACCCATCACTAGGCATTCCCATTGTGCCAGGGTATCATACATACATGTAACTAGGGGGTTGGGGGGGGGGGGGGTTGGGGCCCCCAGCAAAAATTTTACCCCTACCCAGCCCCCCCCCCAGACCCCCCCCCCATACCTGTAACTGGGTCTGGCAGAGTGGGGGGGGGTAGCTGGCCGATTTTGGGGGAGGGGGTCTCCGGAGCAAAAAGTGGGGGGGGTAGCTGGCCATTGTTTGAGTTATAATGGTACTTTTTGGCCTAAAATGGGTATAAAAAGGGTGTAAACAGTGTTATTTAGCTGTTTTATGGTCATATAACACTGAAAAGCACTGAAAAACACCAACAGTTACTCACCTTTATCGTTTTACACATGACGAAAATCCTTTGGGAAAATTCTGGGGGGGGGGGGTCGGGGGGGAGTTGGGGGGTGGTTGAAAAACTAGTGGGGGGCCCCCAAAGCCCCCCCAACCACCCCCCCAGTTACAGGTATGCCCCCCCCCCCAGAATTTTCTGAAAGTTTTCCAACTTGCCAACAATTGTACAAAGTAGTGTACTTTTCGCCTTTTTCAGTGTATTTTGGCCTTGAAACAGCTAAATAACGCTATTTATAGCCTATTTTAACGCATTTTTGACCTATTTTTGACTGAAAAGTGCCTATTTAGACACTATTTCGGTACGTTTTTTCCCTTCCGGGACCCCCTCCCTCTTAAAATCTGGGTACCCCACACGCCCCCCCCCAGAAGTCTCTCAGACCCCCTCCCCACTTCAAAACCCCGGTTACATGTATGGTATCATACATGTAACAGGGTTTTCGATCTGGGGCCCATTGCATAAAATACGGAACTTGCTAGTAGTTAGCTAACAACTTGTTACTTGTTAGTTAGGTACAAGTCCAGTTAGTGACCGTTGCATATAAAACAAGGAAATACTTGTAACTACCTAACTAGTGCTCCTAACAAGCCTTTTTTGGCGCAACTTTAAATTACTGGGGACTAATCTCTCGCTTGGGGAACAGAGTCGCCACAACCAAGCTGTCCTTGGCAATGTCAACAACCGAGCTGTCCAGAAAAATGGCGGTTGTGAATTTTATTTATGCGAGTAGCAAGTAGAACGCAGAGGAGTAGCACCTCACTTCACTGAAGTACTGAATTTATGACACTTTGGACTGGCCCTTGCGGTAAATTGACACACTCCTGCATTAGAGGCCTTCGCAATCTCTTGAAGCTTCAGCTGATACTCAAACCGCAATCTCAGATGCGGTCGGCTTGGCTTGGATACGCTGCGCTGCTGCGCCGCCCATCCTCCCCCACCCCCGAGTGGAAATTTGTTTTTGTTTGTCGACTGAAATTTGTTGACTGCTTCAACGAAGTGCTGCAACGCCCAACTTGTGTATCCCATCCCATGCCGCAGCTCATGAGGCCCGCGTGTCGCATCCGAGGTACTTGAGTCAGAGAAGCGCTTGCTACAGTGCAGCAGAAAGTGCCAAAATGTATAGGTACACGGTCATGGTGAATTTTGCCTATCCTTGAGTCAGAGTCAGAGAGAGTAATGAGATTAGTGCTTGGAGAATGCTTGTTCATCAAAATCACAAGTTGACGTGTCGATGTTGTGCCTTTTTTGGGCTATTCTTTATCACTAACTGAGGGTTTCGGACTTGTTAATTTTAACACTGGCTTGTTAGGCACTACTTGTCAGTACTTGTTAAGGAAAAAGTCATGCAACGGAACGCTTGTTAATGGCACTTGTTATGAGCTTGTAACAAGCGATTTTTACTTGTAACTAACAAGTTGTTATAAAAGTTTTATGCAACGACTCAACTACTTGTTACCAGTTACCTGTTACTTGTTAGCCTAACAAGACTTTTATGCAATGGGCCCCATGGGCGGGGTTTGGAGTAGAGATGTCCACCAGTCAGAAAATTGTGGCCGGAGAATGCAGACCCCATCTTTCAGACCCAGGGGGAGTATGGCGCATTAGGAGTTTTGGAATGGACTCCCGAAACACACTTTTTAAACAAAATTGGGTCTAAATAGCTACTTTTTGGTCATCATGTGTCTAAATATGGTATAAATAGCTTTTCAACAAATACTGAAAACAATGAAAACACCAACTGTTATATTTAAAGATTATATTGAACAGTTTAGAAAAATTGTGGTTGGTGGTGAGTGACTTAGAAAGGGGAAGGCGCTTGAAAGAGTTAAACTTGCAGACTGGGGGGTACACTCAGTTACATGTATATGCCTGGGACACGTCTCAACTTCACACAATAACGTATCTGAAAGAACTGATTGTTTTGCTTGCACTAATTCCACCTACTTTCCAATTTTCTGTGCCACATACTTTCGGTCAACCGCCACCGGTAAGTAGAACTATTTGGGTTTTTTTTAACGTTGCTCATGATATAGCAATAGATCGCAAAAGAAATCAGTGTGTAATTTACCCGAAACTATACCAGGTAGGGGGGGGGGGGTAAATAGCCCATTTGGGGTGGATGAAAATTTGTTGTCTGTGATACATGGTTTGTGATTCTCAACATTGTACCAAAAACCTTGTGGTGAAAATATGGTCAAACTACTTCAGAATTTCTGTTCAAAACGGGGTCTGAATAGCATTATTATTTAGCTTTCGATTGGTCACATAACACTGAAGAGTGCCAACAACACCAACATTTATTCATTCACTCTTATTGTTTAAATAAAACTGAGGACACTTTAAAAGTATTAAAATAGAAACTATGCAGGGCCAAGTGGGGGGGGGGGGACAATTTGGAATCCCCCGCCAGTTATAGGTATGTCTACTGCTGGTATGCTTTGGGGCTTTCATGAACATGAACAGTTGAATGTGCAGTGCTCACTGCATCATGCTGTGTGCAGGACCGGCGGTGCCAAAAAGAAAAGAAGTGTGCGGATGACACCGAGACGGATGAAGAATGCGTTTCCGTGCGCCAACAAACGGCAAGTGGTCACCATACCTGTAGCTGGAGATAGATTTAAAATAAAAAAGCGACCTTTTGTATTTATTTTTGACTTAGAAAGGGTTCCGATCCAACCAACTGTGAAGGGTGTCACAGATATTCATGTACACTGTGTCCAAGGTGTTTCAATGCTATTGTGATGCACAAAAGCGTTATTCCCAGCACCGTTTTTTAGTCCACAGATCCCCCGCCCTAAAGGCCAATTAATTCACTTTTCATCCATCCAGTCGGCCGGACCCAGTTGCAGGGATTTATTATTCTTTGCCGTGTTTTACCAGCGAGTGGCTATTTTTTTGTACTACCATAAATCCCCCCAATGAACATCCTGGGCGTTCATTGGAGGGGGGCGTTCATAAATTCAACCAGTAAATGGTGTGGCAACAATGCTGTGCAGACCCAATAATCCTGAGTTAAACATGAAAATTGTATGGTTATTGGTGCAAATCACCTTCCGGAGAGGCTAAACAAGAGCTGTTCTAGTGCGCACAGGCAATATACAGGACCCAAACATAGAATACAGTGTGGCAATACCTGTTGTGATAAGCAGATCATTGCATAACTGTGCATATCATTCCGAAGCACGCCCCTTTGCGTTCAGTGGAGAGTGGGCGTTTATTTTTTCGACCTACCCTGGGCGTTCATTGGAGCTGGAGGGGGCGTTCATTGGAGGGTGGGGGGGGGGGGGGGGTGGAAGATGTACGGTGTTCGCACTCTTTTAGGAAACAATTTCTCCAACGGTTTTGTTTAGTGTTTATAGAGGGAATTACGTACGTTCAGTGCGGTTCCAACGATTGCACCGTGTTCATGCTATTGAATCGGTGGAAAGAGGGCACGAGAAGGAATCTACAGGACAGGCGGTTCTACTGTGTCGACCCTTCGGACAGTTCCGATTATGTGACAGGCGACGACGGGGCGCAATCCATCTATGTGTTGGGGCAGACAGGTCAGTGGAAAACAGCGTGACCAAACCTGTTATTGGGGGAGGCCATACATGTAACTGGGTTTTGAAGTGGGAGGCGGGTCGGAGACCACCCGGTGGGGGTAATCGGATTTGAGAAGGGGGGGGGGTGTCAAATTGATATTTTCGCGCTATGTCACATCAAATAAATACACTGCTGGATGGGGGGTGTCAAATTGATATTTTTCGCGCTATGTCACATCAAATAAATACACTGCTGGATGGATTGAACTGCAGAGCTTGGTGTGCCAACAGCATGTCCAAGTGCTTGGTATCTTAGTGGCTGTTCCAATTCAATTTGAATGCCCATAACCACTACAGTGTACCACCGTGGACATTTCTCGACAAATTCTTTACAGAGAAAACATTTTTTTATTATTTAGACACATCTTTTAAACTTCTCAAGTGGTGCCTTTGCATTGACATGTCTGTCTGTTTGGGTGGACTGTTTTGCGGAGTGTCAGTCTTGGTACTTGAATGATTTGCTTGGCAACTGAATGAGCACTTTGACCCAAAATGTCCCAGTCTTTGAATACCTCGTTCTCGCTCTATGCAGAAGCAATTGTGATGCAATTTGGAACATCCGTAGGCACTGGGTCTAGCTTAGATTTCACCAAAGTTTCAGCGCGTCTAGTTGATGCTAAAACGCGAAAATGATGCTAAATACGCTTCTAAAGGCTTTAGGGAAGCACTATTAGTTGTGTTTGACACTCTAATAGGCTGAAAGTATCTTATAGTACAGTTAGTATTTGGCACTAAAGACGGCTCATAAGTCAATTAAAAAACATTTTGGAAAAATTTTTTTAATTAAAAATAATATTTTTATTGCAACCATGGTCTTGAGTGCATTTGCATAAAATGCGAGATCTAGTCATTCAAATACCGGGACATATTTTGGTGGCCCACCCTGTACTTTGTAGCACACCCATACTTGTAACTGGGGGGGGGGGTGGGGCCCCGCACTATTTTTCCAACACCCACCCAACTCCCCCCCCCCCGACCCTCCCCCCCCCCCCAGAATTTTCCCAAGGGATTTTCACTCAGTCTAAAACGATAAAAGTGAGTAAATGTTGCTGTATTTCAATGCTTTTCAGTGTTATATGACATAAAACAGCTAAATAACACTGTTTAGACCCTATTAATACCCATTTTTAACCAAGAAGCACCAGTATAACTCAAAAAGTGGCTGGCTACCCCCCCACTTTTTGCTCCAGACACCCCCCCCCCCCCCCAGAATTCGGCCATTTACTCCCCCCCCCCCACTCTTCCAGACCCGGTTACAGGTATGAGTACACCCACACTTTGCAGAATGGCGCTACGTTTGTCGCGAGGATGACGCCACCTATCGTCCATATTATATTGGCTTCTACAAGCTGGCGGGCTACAAGGACAACCAAGCCGTGCTAAAGTACGGTAGTTAGTAGTTACTCTGCTGCTTTAGTCACTCAACAATCCGCTACTAGATTTTTCAGCTTCAACATTTCAAATATTACTTGATATGTACAATAAATAGGCCGTGTGCGTGCCTGTTCGTACGTACGTGCGTGCGCGCGTGTTCGTACGTGCGTGTTCGTACGTGCGTGCGTGCGTGCGTGCGTGCTCGTACGTGCGTGCTCGTACGTGCGTGCGTGTTCGTACGTGCGTGTTCGTACGTGCGTGTTCTTGCGTGTTCTTGCGTGTACGCACACATTTCACGTTGTCACGTTTCACAGCTGTCTGAAGCTCTATTGCTCGAGCGTCAAAGGCTCCGAATACAGGCCAGCCGTCTATGATCACAGGGACATACCACTGCCTCTGAGCGCCGATGGATACACGATCGCCGAAGGCCTTGCGATGATTCAGAGTACGTTGCCAACAATTGACGAATCTTCCCAATTGCTCTGCCGTACACCGTGTTGTTTTATGTTGTTGGGTTTGGGGCAACGCTAGGAGGCCGTCAATGGCCCATATACAGGGTGTCCCACGGTGGGTTTCCCAACTTTGATCAGTTACTGTGCCTCGCTGCATTGACAGATTTTGACAATTTTTTGTACGTATATGTGTAACTTAGACCTACGCTGAATTCTGGAAAAATCCAACCAACCAAACGAAATTTATTCAGCGCAGAACAAAATCACTGATTTTCAAAGTGACCACTGTCTTGGGCAGTGTGCTTGCACACCTGTCCATAACAAAATGGCAAAATCTGGAGCATAAATTGGCGTCATAGTGAGCAAAAGCGGTTTCAATCGCTTCCTTCAACTCATCCAAGGAATTGGATCGCTGGGAATACACCATGTCTTTGACAATCCTCCAAAACGAGAGGTCAACTCGAGTGAGGTCTGGCGAGCGACTCTCCACGACCTAACCAGCGAACAGCGAATGTCTCGTGCAGCCAGTCCGTGACCTGATGGGTAAAGTGGCGCTTTTGCTCACCTTTGATGCCGATTTATACTCCAGAATTTGCCATTTTGTTATGGATGGTGTGCAAGTGCATTGCCCAAAACAGTGGTCGCTTTGAAAGTCAGTGATTTTGTTCTGCGCTGAATAAATTTCGCTTGGTTTGGTGGATTTTTGCAGAATTCGGTGTAGGTCTAAGTTACACTTGGTTGTTGTTGTTAATTGCCCCGAAGGGAGCAGGCAGTGTCAGATTTTCTTCCCTGTGACGTCTTGCCAGAAGAGCAGGCTCCTCTGGGCGTGTCCACAAGGACTGCCCGCGAGTGGGACGTTGGTCACTGGGGCTGGTGTGGCCCAGCGTGATCCCAGGTCCAGGGTGCGGGAACCGACGAAGGCAGGCACGGGGCCTGGCCACGGTCCTTGTCGGAGGGCCCCTCCCACTTGGCACCCAAGTTACACTTGGTAGTGTGTATGTGCAAAAAATTGTCAGAATCTGTCAACGCAGTGAGGCACGGTAACTGATCAAAGTTGAGAAACCCACTGTGGGACACCCTGCACACAGTTAGGAAAAATACGTTTTGTCTTTGGACCAACGCATTTTTTTAAATACGTATATTTTGTATTTTTAGAGTACGTATGTACATGTCCCATACATCATAGTAAGCCATCAGCGAAGTGTCCAAAGCTTAGAAATCGTTACATAAAGTATAGGTCGAACGCTGTAAAACTGCGCAAGCACGCAAGTGGAAGTGTAGGAGTGTGTGTGTGTGCGTACGTGTGTGGGTGAGTGGTGCGTAAGCGGAGTAATGAGCGACCAGGAGATTTGGCATCCAACAAAGTGAGCAATGGGGGCACACAGCACACAGCGACGCAGAGATTGAGAGCGCGGAGAGGAGCTGGCAATAGCTAAAGCTAGCAAAAAAAGGTAGCAGAACCAATTGTTGGATCCGCGTCCGCTGCGTCCCAAACCTACAGTAAGCGAAACCTAAGCGAATATGTGATATAAAACAAATCGTCTTGTGGTAAGTCTACCCACCCACACAACTCACATATCCTCTTCAATGTAGGGTACATTGGCTAACAACAGATGCCTTTTTTATCTAATGCGGGTTGACCCAACAAAGCACAGGCTTACGACTCCGATGTACGACTATGAGCTTACAATTACGACTACAAACGTATTTTTTTTTTAATAAGATACAGGCGGCGATGTATTTTTTTGAAAAAATACGTTTGAAAAAAAACGCGCCCAACTCTACCCATATAGCATACCCTTCTCCACGAAGCCTTCCCGTCTAGAGCCGCATAATTACCTAGCCAAAGACCTTTGGAAGAACGCCATCTGTAATGTAGGGCAGCGACAGCACGAGAAAATCAAATCGAAAGGGAAGGTTTGATCTAGTGGATCCATCAACCCAGAACCGTGCGCGCAAGAGACCGATTCTTTACCGCTAGGCCATACGCTGCCCCTGTATCGTGTACATACCGTCAATTATCCAATATCGAGTACCCTCTCAATAATGCCCCCAGGCAGCCGATGCGAGGGTTGAAAAGGTAGTAGTAGCCTGGTAGAGAATTTACTACGGTACCTGCCTGCAAAGCACGCGGGACAGGTGGGGGGGGGGGGCAAAAGGTGGGGGTTGTTGTGCCCGGAATGGAAAAGAGTCTGCACCCAAATAGCGTCTAAATGACCAACGCATTAAATTTTTTGTCTCGCCCCTCCCTCCACCGAACGCCCAGTTGTTGTTGTTGTTGTTGTTGGATTAGGGACAACGCTAGGAGGCCGTCAATGGCCCATATAGCATACCCATCTCCATGACGCCTTCCCGTCTACAGCCGCGCAATGAGCCAAAGACCTTCGGAAGAACGCCATCTGCAATCTAAGGCAGCGATGGCACGATAAAATCCATCATAACAGAAGTCCTCGGTCTAGTGGGTCATCAAAAGTCGAACCCATTACCTTGCGCGCAAGAGGCCGATTCTTTACCACTAGGCCATACGCTGCCCGCGAACGCCCAGACTAGAGGGTTGGGTTGAAAGAAATGAACGCCCAAGGGATCCTTGAGGGATTTTGATTTACAGAATTACCGCTACGCCACCGCTTCCCACACCCACCCTGAAATTACCCCCCCCCCCCTAGAGTCCCTCCTCCTGTCCTAGGGACCAGTTCTTCGGTGTTTGGGTATGCGTAGGTCTGTGTTCAGTACGTGGCGGTCCTAGAAGGATTTACGGTACCGTTTCAGGCGAACGCAAGCGCCCCATCCGTCTTCCGGGTGGGCAAATGAGTGGAGCGAATCGGCGAATCAACTATCGGAGCTCCTACGTGCCCGTCACGAGCTCGTTCCGCTGGGACGCGTACTCGTCTGCCCGACCCCACCCCTTCTGCCCTTGCTAGCGCCGCTGATTTTCATCGCTGCGCCTGTAACTGGGAAGAAAGGCCTGTGATTTCCAGCCCTCCCCCACCTTCCGAAGGTCTAAAACGATAGAAGTGAGGCAAAACTGTCGGTGCGTTTCGGGGTTACAATATGCAGCTGTTTTTTTTTTTAAATTAACCGATTTGTTTCTTGAATAACTTTTGATTTCTTTATCGGGTTTTTGTGCAATTTGGACCATAGACGCAGAACGCTTTGGGATTTTGTCTAGAAGAGGAATCATCGAAATCGGATAAGATTTCAAAAAGTTATGACCCTTCAAATTTGAAGTCCGAATTTGCCAGGCAGTGACTCAAGGTGTAGGTTAGTTCGATGTCAGAGAGCAATTCGCTCAACGCCAATCGAAAGAGTAGGTCGAGGGAGTTCTACAACACCTTTTTTAGGTTTCTGTTCAGAAACGGACCTCCAAACCTTTTCCAATGAGATTGAGCAAAAAGTGCATTTTCAGATTTTGGCCTGCCACTGCTGTGGCGTGAAAGCTGACCCATCCGCATAATTGCCTCAAACAACCTTCAGGACATTCCCAACAGATGTAGTACCTCAGGCTTTCATTTCAGACGTTCAATAGAAATTTTCAGTGGGATGCTTTAGCGGTGCGCGGTTTTTGCTCTGACTTTGAATTTCGCCACTGTTGTGATGCAAATTCCAAAACCGGCTCAAAACGGGCATCATTATCATGTAGCCCATAAAATTTCGCACACTTCCAGAACTTTTGCTGGAGACGGCCGTAGAAGACAGGCGTTTGACTGCAGTGTGCATGTACTGCGCCTAGATCATTGACCCGCAAATTCGTACTTCAACCTTGAAAGGTCATAACTTTTTGAAAGCTCATCCGATTTCGATGATTTCTCTCCTAGACAAAATCCCAAAGCGTTCGGCGTCTGTGTTTCAAATTTCGTAAAAATCCGATAAGGAAATTAAAAGTTATTCAAGAAACAAATCGGTTAATTAAAAAAAAAACACCCTTTACATACAACCGCATAGCGAAATGTACCTAGCACCGTTTGGAACGTATTTCGTTGCCCCATGTTGACCCCAAAAATCCCTCTCTTGATCCTATTGTGGTAAAAACAATTCAACTACCCCCCCCCCACAGTGGACCAAACCCTGTTACAGGTATGCGGATTGAGACGATGTGATCCAGAAAGAGTATACACGTCCGCGGCATATGGTCCGGGGTTTTGGTTGCGCTTGGCGTCACCTGAATAGATCTTCAGATCTGGGGGTCTTTTGGGATCTTGGGTGGTATGGAACATTGATCACGATTGTTCACGTCACATTGATCACGTCAAGAGACGCCCGGCTACGCCGATTGTTGGCACGTTCGCCGGCGCCAAATGCTGGCTGCAATTGTCACTGCCGTCAGAAAACCCGATACGCGAGAAATTGGACTGCACGGAAGATCCTTGCGGTGTCGGTCAATAAAAAAAAACTTTTAAAACAACTTTATTTTTGACGACAACCACCTGACACAGCACAATGGCCGTTAACTGAATCACCAGTATCACAGGATGGCGCCGTATACATAACAGTGGGCGTTGTTCTGCCGCGAGGCAAGGTGGGCCCCCACCTGGCACTGATTTTTGACCGAAGCCACGGTACAGCCAGAAACCGGAGCTGTGGTTTAAACCCCTTGCCGAAGGGGGTTGCCGTGGTTTTCACCCAGCAAGGAATCGAACCCCCGACCTCGTGGCCAGGAGTCCAACGCCTTACGGACTACGCCACAGCCCCACATATAATAAACGACTCTCGCGAGATTCGTTCAGGATCATATCAGTTTTTAAACCTCGTTTACATTCCACAAGTTGTGTACATGTACCATGTCTGTCGAACTTAGTGAGGAAGCGCGAGTGCATCATTTCACCGATTGAGATGTTCTGTCGCTATATATCGACAATTTATGATGGTTTCACGGAGGGGAACTTACCTGTTCCGTAGGGAGGGGGGGGGGGGGGTGGGCTTACCATAGGTGTTGAGGTAGGTATCAGTGGTGTAGCCTGCCAAGGCGGGAGGGGGGAAGCTTCCTTCTTCGAAATTCTTCGAAGCTCAATTTTTTAACGTGGTACCCCCTGTTGAAATGTGCCAATCTGCATTTTTCTAAATTTCAATGCAAATGATGGTGAAAACGACAATTCAAGAGCCAAATTTTCGCCTGCGGCGCATTATTTTGCATTAAAAAAAAACGTGTAAAGCTCGTTACGTTACTATAAAAATTGCCTCTAAAAAAAAAACAAAAAAGTTTCGGTGAAGTAGCCTGGCAAAAGAGCGCAAACCGGTAAACTGATTACCGCTTTGGATGGGAGAGTGTCTAGAATCTTCCCCAGCCGATATGGCGCATTGTCCAAAAAATGTGACAGGGTTCCCCCCTGTTGCAATATGGAGTATTCAACCGAGATTTAACTTACCCCCCCCCCCCCCGGAAATCAAGTCCTGGCTACGCCACTGGTATGTATGGTATGAAGGTCTGGCCAGAGGCAAAGCCGTCGATTAGACCCGCGTTCTCTCCAACGAGCGGCCCAAAAGGTTGCCAGCAGCCGAAAAGTTGCGAGCAGAAGGTTCCTGTCGTTGTCATTCACCGTTCATTCCATCATAAACGGCGACACAGCCGCGGCGACCCCGATCGATCAAAAGCGATACGCCTTCCTTTTGCCAGCGCTTGCCCACAGAGCGGCATAATAGGAGAGATTTGGCTATGTTTGTGCCGTGTTCCTTCCGTGTCAAAGAAAAGATGACTTTGCCACTCAGCCGCACGTGGGCGTCAGTACTCCCGTCTGTCGCTCTTGTCGTCGTCTTGGGATGCTGCACTGGTAAGTAAGTACCGGCTGTTTTTTTTGTTTCCCTCCGGGGCTTCCGTTCGGGTAAGGCGAGGTTGCAAAATAGTGCCCCGTTGCACTATTGGAGGATTTACGGTAATTAGAGAGTTTTCGGTACATATGTGACAAATGTGGACCGTGGCCACTTTCAGACGCCGCACAACTACCGTAAATCCTCCAATACAGCCCCCCCCCCTCCAATAGTGCCCCCCCCCCACCAATAGTGCCCCCGGGTACGGCAAGGTTGAAATAATAGAGCCCCCCCCTCCAATAGTGCCCCCGGGGGTAAGGGGTATGTTGTGCCATGTGCCTTTTATGGCCAAAAATATAGTGGTAGGTACATTTATATCGTGTATACACACTACTACTAACCAATACTAGTACGTTTCAGCAACTATTAGCGGTAAATCAACCATTAAATGTGGCAAAAGTGATCAAAATCATCGAAAAATCGGCAATTTTGACAGCGAAACTAGCATTACCATTCAAAATTTTTAGGTTGAAATAATAGAAGCCCCCCCTCCAATAGTGCCCCCCCCCTCCAATAGTGCCCCCGGGTAAGGAGAGGTTGAAAAAATAGTGCCCCGGGGGCACTATTGGAGGATTTACGGTAGTAGCAGAAGTCGGTTGCTACGCAGAGAGCCAGATCTCGCACGGAGAGCGTTACAGAATGAGGAGCATACAGGGCTGTTGTTGTTGTTGTTGTTAGACTAAGGGCGACGCTGGGAGGCCGTCAATGGCCTATGGTAATCTGAATGACGCCTTCCTGTCTGGAGCCACATACCCTAAATCCCCCAATGAACGCGCTGGGCCTTCATTTTTCCAACCCACCCTCTACCCTGGGCGTTATTTGGAGGATTCGCGGCAATTAGCCAAAGACATTCTTAAGAACGCCATCTGTAATCTAGGGCAGCGACAGCACGAGAAAATCCATCGATGCGAAAAACTCGTAGTGGATCCATCAAGAATCGAACCCAGAACCGTTCGCTCAAGAGACCGCTTCTCTAGCACTAGGCCATGCGCTGCCCACTCTACAGTCCTGCGTTGATTTCTGCGTTTCGACGACGGGTTCGACGACTACTGGTGTGGAAAACGTCCTTTTTAGAGCATACCGTAAATCCTCCAATACAACCCCCTCCAATAGTGTCCCCCTCCAATAGTGCCCCCTCCATCCAATAGTGCCCCCGGGTACGGCAAGGTTGAAACAGTAGAGCCCCCCCCCCCTCCAATAGTGCCCTCGGAAGTAAGGGGTATGTTGTGCCATGTGCCTTTTATGGGCAAGTGGTAGGTACATTTATGTACATCGCGTATACACACTACTACTACTAACCAATAATAGTACGTTTCAGCAACTATTAATAATAAATCAACCATTAAATGTGGCAAAAGTGATCAAAATCACCGAAAAACAGAAAAAAATCACCGAAAAAATTTTGACAGCGACACTAGCATTACCATTTAAAACTTTTAGGTTGAAATAATAGAAGCCCCCCTCCAATAGCGCCCCCCCCCCTCAAGAGTGCCCCCTCCAATAGTCCCCCCGGGTAAGGAGAGGTTGAAAAATAGTGCCCCGGGGGCCCTATTGGAGGATTTACGGTACATGTAACCGGGTTTTTGCAGTGGGGGGGGGGAGGGTCGGAGATCATTCTGGGGGGTGTGGGGGAGGGGCAAGCAGATTTGGAGAGGGAGGGGGGTGTCAGAGGTAGAGTTGGGCACGTTTTTTACAACGTTTTTTTTACAATAAAAACACGTTTTTTAATAAAGTGAGTCACTTTAGCATGCAAGCCTAAGGTGTCTACTGTTTGAGCAGCGACTGTACTGTACTGTACACACACAGACGTCTTCGCACGCACGCCCGCACGCGTACCTGAGGAGCCCACCTGTCTGTTTGTGCTTACTGCAGTGCTTGCACAGCTCTACTCCACTCAGCCTTCCTTATGTACCGACTTCGAATTTTTGGGGACTTCGCTGATGACTTACCATGATGTATGGTACTTGTACACACGTATTAATTATTGTACACACGGTATGTAGGTATGTACGATGTTCAATTCTTGAGTTTAGGGCAGTCCAGGGCTTTTTGTTATTGCGACGTGGCGATTGTGGAAGGTGAGCGGGCCCAGAGCGGCGAAATTTGCAACGATCGCTGCCCAGAAAAAGTAGACGCCGGGGAAACATGTGGGGCTTACGCGAATGGCAAGTACTACGTCAGTGTTCGAAGGCTGGGTATATCTACACAAGCTGCCTTTTTGTAGCTATACTAGCACATGATCGGCATGTACCATTTCACCCGCTGTTTAGGGCAAGTTGACGAGGCCACTACGCAAGCCACGAAAATCGGAACTAGCAGCGGTACGGAGTCGACATGTACTTGCACTGGATCAGCTCTGGGCGTGCGGGCCGGTTCGTGCCATGCGTGCTTGCGCGCGTGAGCTTGTTCAGCAAGCACATTCCACGCGCTTCTTTCTTTGCCCGCAGCAAGATGTCAACTGCGCAGTACACGCGCTGCGCTGCACCCTTTTAGCTAGCCCATCGTCGACGGCAGGCCAAGAAGTCGGCACGGCGCTGCCCTCGCCAGCTTCGACGGACGAAGGACCGCAGTGTGGGTCTCTTTGTGTGCCGCGCTGTCTTCTATTATCATCATTCACGCACAGACACCAGTCACGGCGCTGAGGCGACCAAGACCCGTCAGGCGCGCGTCTTTCGCGCGGAGCCGCAGGTCCACTGTGGCGCGCCCTTCGCGCTGAAAGAGGGCGTGAGGACGGCTGTCGAGTGTGCGGCTGTCTGCTCGGCGGAGACGGCTCGCTGCGCCGCGTTCCGACACGAGGCGGAGCGGCGACGCTGCCATCTCTGTGCCACAACACAAGCTACCAAGCCGGACGGCGAGCCGCCGCAGCAAGGACGGCTCTTCCTGTGACGCCCACGGGCCCTTATTAGGTCGATTACGGTAATAGTTAAGATGGGTACCACGGACAGCCCACCCCGCGGCAGCGGTTTAGGAGAGCGGTTGTGTGGTTGCGCGGTCCAGCAGAATATATTTCCGTATTTATCTACAGGGTGAGCCACCCCACCCAAATGTCCCGGTCTTTGAATGACTCGATCTGGCTCTATACAAAAGCAATTGTGTTGCAATTTTGAACATCACTGGTCCAACTTAGATTTCATCTAAGTTTCAGCGCTTCTACAGTTAGACAAATTCGGAGGGAGGGGGAGGGACTGGTCCATTTGTCCCCCCCCCCACACACACACACCAGTTACAGTTACATGTATGCAGTGCTGTACAGTGTGATGAATGATTTGAAGACAACAACATTTTTGAGATGACAAAACAAGACGAACCTGTACAATGTACAATTGGCATTGACAATTGTGAATCAAATTACACCATGAGATTCCAAAGGGACAAGCAAAACTACCCTACTCATTACGAGCACGTGGCGTCAATAATACGTAACAAGCTGATGACAAAGATATTAACAAATGTTCACAAAATTCATTTGAATTATTGAGAGTCGAGTTTTCAAAGGTTGAATATTGTTCGTATTTTTTTGTCAATTTTATTTGTCGTCTTTTTGCTGCAACATCGCCTTGTATACGCCGCCTTCTTTAACTTTGCCTTTCTTCTGAAGGGATTCAATTTCGTTTTCCAAATTGCCAACCATTTTGTCCCAATATTTTGCATCATCTTTCAAATTTTCCTGAGAGTTCAATTGAATTTTCAACTTTTCCAAAGTTTCCTCGGCGCCTTTGAGATCCCAAATTCCAATTTTCGCCTTGACACTTCTGTAGAGGCCTGTGGGTGGTGCAAAAATTAATGTAAATATTCGGAACGTACCGTAAATCTTGCAATAGTGCATCCTATCCAATACTGGTCGCCTTTAAATAGTGCCGTGGTACTGTTGCAGAGAGGTTGCAAGAATAGTGTACCCCCATCCCCATCCAATTGTGCCTCCAAGGCATACCGAAAACCCTATAATTAGCCCCCCGGGGGGGGGGGGGGTAATTATAGGGTTTACGGTACCTGAAAATGGGGGAGGCATAGGTGCCCATGTGTGGGGTATAGGGGTGGTATACCCCTCCATTGGAAGACCCTATCCCGAAAGACTTTCGGGACGACCCCTTCCCTGGCTTTAATTTTCGGGAACTCCAAGCCAATTTGTCTTGCAAAAATGGCAAAAAGTGCGCCTGCGGCGCTGTCTTTTTGTACTTGGGAGCTTATAGGTGCATAGAAATGGCGCTTAGGTCACATTTTGAACCGTTTTGGGTGCATTTTGAGGCGAATAGGTACCATTCTTTAGCAATTCCCACGTATAATACTCCATCCCGAAAATCCCAATTTACCCACCCCCTGCCTTAAAAAAATTTGGCCCAATTTACCCCTCCCCTGGCCCAATTTCCGTGGGCACCTACGGGGGAGTGGGCTTTGAGGGGGCCCCACTATTTTTCAACAACCCCCCCCACACACACACAGAATTTTCCCACGGGATTTTCACTCTGTCTAAGACGATAAAAGTGAGTAAAAGTTGGTGTTTTTTAGTGCTTTTCAGTGTTATATGACCATGAAACAGCTAAATAACACTGTTTGGACCCTATTTATACCCGTTTTTGACCAAAAAGTAGCAGTATAGGCCAAGAAATGGTCAGCTACCCCCCCACTTTTTGCTCCCGGACCCCCCCCCCCCAGAATTCGGCCATTTACCCCCCCCCCCACTCTTCCAGACCCGGTTACAAGTATGTTCAACATGGTCAAAGAGCAAGCAGCAGTTTCTCTGTTGCGCGCACAGTTACAACATAAATGACATGCAGAAAAAAAAACGGAAAGCACTGCTAATCAACAGTTCCCCTCCCCTTTCAAATACTGGACCCTCCCCCCCTGCAATAGTGCCCCCGGGGTAAAAAGAGGTTAAAAGTGTTGTGCCCTGAGGGGGAGGGCGCTATTGGAGGATTTACAGTAATTGTTAAAAGTTACTGGTTGCAAAATGTTTCAAGTCAGCCATATCAACAGTTCACTGACCAACACAGCCAATCCTAAGCGCGTATTCTCATTTGACCAGATCTTTAGTGTTGAGTTGGATGGTGGTGGAGGTGGTGGTTAGGTATTCTTTTAATGGTACTTTTTGTAAACTGGGTGCTCTTGCTTGTCAGCAAGTTGTCCCTTCTCCTCCCAGCAGTGCTACAGTTTGCCATTCCAATTTAAATCCAACATTGCCAAATTATTCGGATCATACTGTAGAAAAGACCAAATGTCTCCAAAATTTTATTTTTTTTAAGTTTTGTACAAAAAACTTTACGTTCATAGCCCTCCATGTGCGCCCCATCGAGAGCTTTAATTGAAGCCATCACACGCCGGTTTCGGTCCCGTTTTGAACGCACTACATGCAAAATCCTGTGGAAATTTTACCAAAATTTCGATTTTTTTAAATTTTTGCACGAAAAAGTCTAAGTGGTTCGAACAGATGGTGCCCTCCATGTAGGCCTCGTCGAGGGCTTCAATCGAAGCCATCACACGCCAGTTTCGGTCCAGTTTTGAATGAACTACATGCAAAATACGGCGGAAATTGTATCAAAATTTCGATTTTTTAAAATTTTTTTTACAAAAAAGTTTAATTGTTTTGAAAAGTTCATAGCCCTCCACGTAGCCCTCGTCGAGAGCTTCAATCCAGCCCATCGCACGCCGCTACACCAAAAACAAATATGCAAGAATTTGAAATTTTGAAGAAATTGTCGAGCTTTGGCGAGTAAGAACTCACGAAATCGGCAGCGCTTCGTGACGCATGATGGCTTAAATCGAAGTTAATGAATAGACGAAGTTTGCATTTTGGATTTCAGCAACTTCTGCTGGACGAATTCAGCGCTACGATTTTACGAAGTCGAAATTTTTCGATACCGAAATTTCAACCCTTTATAACTCGAGAACGGCTGAAGCAAGGAGACTGAATCGCGCGCGCTCCATAGTCCACAGTTGTCCCTACAACATACTAAAAGCCCCCTATCGATAAAGTTATTTTTCGAGATAACTCTGCAAAACTTTTTCCGTAATGGTAAAAAAACCGGTTTTTGCGAATTTTCTCAAAAAACTATAATAGAAAGCCCAAAAAGAGGGTCCATCCACGCAAGTCGAGACGAATCGAATGGTACCAAAATCGTCTCGATTGGACCAAGATTTTGCCTCCAAATCTTGTGACGAAATTTAGGCACCCTAGAACGAACGTATTCCTTCTCCTTTTAGGAGGAGAAGGGACAGAAATGGGACAAAGAAGGGTTAAAATAGTGTTATTTAGCCATTTCATGGTCATATAACACCGAAAAGCTGTGAAAAACACCAACATTTATTCAGTTTTATCGTTTTAGACGGGGTGAAATCCTTTCAAAAAATTCTGGGGTGTTTTGGGGGGAATGGAAAAATAGGGCACTGGCGGATCTAGGATTTGCTGACAGAGGGGGGAGAAGGTCAAATTTTTTCACCGCACAAACTACACTACTATGGAATAGACAAAAATGTCGGGACTTTTAGCTCCCTTACGAGTCAAACGTGAGTTGGAAGCGAACCACAGCGCCGCAGGCAAAAATTTTGCGGTTTTGAGTGCCTTAATCCAAGGAAAACGCAAGAAAACGTAAAGTTTCCCCTTGTGCTCGCCCTTCTTTCCTACTTCTCCCCCTAATCTCTCCCCCTCCTTCCCCCCTAAATCTGAGCTGACAGGAGGGGGAGACCCCCCTCTCCCCCCCCCGCCTGGATCCGCTAGTGGGAGAGGGTACCCCCGCCCAGTTACATGTGTGCTGTAGAAGCCTCTGGTGGATAAATAACACTCGCTCGGAACGAAATTGTCAACAGTTTCAACCCTATGAATGAGAAAATGTTTCAAGTCAACCGTATCAACGGTACACGGCCAAATTTGGTGTACGCCGTGTTGAAAATTTGTTTTGTGGTTTAGTTTTTTAGTGGTATGTGGGGGGGGGGGGGGTGTCCCCATACAAGTAACGGGGTCTGGCCAAGTGCGGGGGGGGGGGGGTGGAGCATCAAAAAGTGGGGGTAGCCGACCATTTTCTGTTTACTTATACTAGTACTTCTTGGTAAAGATGGGTCGAAATAGGCTCTAAATAGGGATGTTTAGCTGTTTCTATTGTCGTATAACACTAAAAAGCACTGAAAACACCAACATTTACTCACTTCTGTCGTTTTAGACATGGTAAAAATCCATTGGAAAAATTCTGGGGGGAGGGTTGTTGGAGAAAAAGTGGGGTGGCAACCCCCCCCCCAGTTAGAGGCATGTTTGGAACTGAGACTGGCACTTCTGCAGAGGCCTGTGGGTGGTGCATAAACAAAAAGAAATACCGGAAACGAAATGTCAAAAGTTTTAAAAAGCCTATGAATGAGAAAGTGTTTCAAGTCAACCGTATCAACAGTACACTGACAAATTCTGTCAATCGGCGTAGTTGGTTCGTCGAGTTGACAATATGTTTAGTGGTGGAGGCGAAGGGGGGGGGGGGTTGCTCCCATAATAGACCGGTTTATTTTTTATTTTACGTTTGCTGAGGAAAAGGTTGCACGTGTCACTCTCTACGGGAACATACAGCACATACTATGTGTATGAGTATATAGATATAGCCAAAATGTAGAGAAATGTGCCTCAGATCATAAGGTGTACCTCGAACCGGGGGCACCTTTTTTGCGGGGGAGGGGGGCAGTCTATACTTGGCATTTATGCGAAAGGGGAGAAAAATGTGGAGGCGGGCAAAACACTACGAAATCCTAGTCGTTCACCCCGGTGGAGCATACCTGTAACCGGGATTGACGGGGGGGGGTATCAGAGATTACTTACCGACCCTACCCCCCCCATCGGCCCGGCATGGGGCAGTCAGAAGTCTTTTACCTGCCCCCCCCCCCTCAACCCGACTCGATTCTACTTCAGGTGGGGGCGTATGAGTACACCACCACCTGTGCGTTGCGCAAAATAACCCCCCCCCCTCACCCTTTGCGTTTGCCGCGTCCAATTCCAGCGCTTCGGCACTTCTGTTGCAGGCGCTGTAGAAATCGCCCACATTCAAATGGCACTGCGCCAAATTCAGCAGAAAGGGCACTTTGCGCCGCTGCAAGGTGGCGTGCGCCGAATCGCCAGGTTTCTCCACTAGTGAGAGCTGCTCCAGTCTGAAAAAATAACGCACCGAATTCATACCTGTAACTGGGGGCATACCTGTAACTTGGGGGGTGGGGGGGGGGGGGGGGTTGGGGGCCCGCAGAATTTTTCCAACTCCCCAACCCCCCCAGAATTTTCCCAAGGGATTTTCACTCTGTCTAAAACGATAAAAGTGATTAAATGTTGGTGTATTTCAGTGCTTTTCAGTGTTATATGACCATAAAACAGCTAAATAACACTGTTTAGACTCTATTTATACCCATTTTTAACCAAAAAGTACAAGTATAACTCAAAGAATGGCCAGCTAACCCCCACCCCCCACTTTTTGCTCCAGACACCCGCCAGAATTTGCCCATTTACTCCCCCCCCCCCCCACTCTTCCAGACCTGGTTACAGGTATGTCTCCTCCACCCCCTACTTTTCCAACACCCCTCCCCCCGAATTGTTCCTAAGGATTTCACCCCCTGTCGATAAATGGTGGTGTTTTTCATAGTGCTAGACAGTGTTATGTGACCATAAAACAGCTAAATACCACTATTTAGACCCTATTTGACCCATTTTTGACTGAAAAGTACCAGTATAAGTAAAAAAATGGTCGTCTGATGGGCAGGAGTGTGGGCAAAAAAGTTCGGGGACATGCAAGAATTCAAGCGAAACAGGTACAAAAACAGCGAAAAAGTAGCCAGAATTCAACAATTATTCAACGCCATAGGGCAAACACAACAATACTTCCAAATTCTCTCTACCTGTACAACGCTTCCTCGTATTTTGCTATAGCTTGCGCGTAAAGCTTCCCACTGAACAGCTCGTTGCCCAGCTGCTTGAGCTCGTAAGCGCTTTTCAGCTTCTCCTCTAAGCTCAGCTGCCAATTATCCCGCTTGTAATCAGCATCGGCTTGCAGCACCTTCAGTAGGTGGAACGTGAACCTGAACCGTAGATCCACTATTTAGCCCTATCGGCTATTGGTTTCGCTTGAGCAACAACCACGCACCCACAAAAGGGATGTACTACTTGAGTCTTCAATACTACCCCAGGGGTACTATTGCTTCGCTCTGGGGTACACGGGGGCTTTATGGGGGCATTACTTGAGATGGGGCACTATTATTTCGAGCACGAAAAGTGGGTGGAAAGCGGTTAAAGGAGTGGTTTTCACCACGAATCAACGTCAATACACCGTGTTTGGTTTAGTCATGGAAATGGAGCAAACACGCGCGATTAGTGACACTGGTAACAAAAAGTCAAACAAGAAGTACAAAAGCGTCTTATATTGGTGCCCCAGGGGCACTATTGGAGAGGGAGAGGGCAGCATTGTGTCAACCTTCAGCTACCCGGAGTGCTAATGGGAGATCTTGCAGTATCCGGAAAGCATCCATTTCATTTCAAATAAAACCAACAAACAATTTCATTACGGTGCGTTTCTAGCAGCACTGCACCTACCGCAGCGGTTTGGGCTCCTGAAGCAGCTGGTCGAGCGCCGCATAGCCAGTGCCCTGCTGTGCGGCCATGCCAAAGCACTGGTGTTGGTGGTGATGGCCGTTGTCCGTGTGTGCGTCGTGCGAGTGCGTGCGTTCCCTGGCGATGTCCCTGAGCCGCTTCGAGACCATCGTGTACGCGTACACCTCCTCCACTGGCGCGTCGAACTGCGCTACCTGCATGGACACGTGCCGGTACGTGCGTGCGTGTGTGTGCGTGCGTGCGCGCGTGCCAGTGCGTATGTGCGTGACAGTGCGTGCGTGCGTGCGTGACAGTGCGTGCCTGCGTGCGTGACCGTGCGTGCGTGTCAGTGCGTGCCAGTGCATCCGTGCCAGTGCATGCGTGCCAGAGCGTGCGTGCCAGTGAGTGCTGTTGCTAGAGCGTGCGTGCGTGCGTGCGTGCGTGCGTGCGTGCGTGCGTGCCAGTGCGTGCTGGTGCATGCGTGCCAGTGCGTGCCTGCGTATCAGTGCGTGCGTGCGTGCGTGTCAGCGCATGCGTGCGTGCCCGTGCCTAATCTCCCATCCAGCCACCGTCCCGATTCCTTCTTTCTTTCAACCGCACCCGCCCGCCTGTCAGTGTGATCTCTGTCCCAACTCTCGTTGTAAAGTGTGCCTTGCCTCGCGCCGTAAGGCCGCGTCGCGTCGCGCACCCTGCGCACGCGCGTGCCTCACCCACTGACCCACAATTCCCGCGTCCCATCGGATCACAACCCTAGTGTGACCATCACACCGAGATTTGCGCGCGTCCCTTCCTTCCTTAGCACGCAAGAAAGCCAGCCAGCCACCGAGATGGACGGCGTGACGCAGCAACGCGCGAGCGGGTGCGCTGCAGCGCTAAGTCTGCTGTGCCTGGCGGCTGTCGCGATCACGCTGCCCATGTTCTACTACAAGCTCGAGTCCGCCCAGCAACGACTCGCTGTCAGAATGGGACGATTCAAGGTTCGTAGGGAGTGGTGTTCGCGTTCGATTGGGAGGGCGCTCCCTCTCCCTGGCCGGAACACGATGCTGTCCATGTTAGCGTCCACACCCTGCGTAGACGCTAGCATTCATATTCTCCTCAAAGAAGCGACAAAAATGCCGTTTGTCGAATATCGGGATTTGACTGACCTATTTATTTTCAATTTGTTTGTTTGATCTTGCATGGGGACGTACGGCATGCCTTTGAGCACGTCATACTCATAACTCAGAGGGGACCAATAAAGCTCGATACTGGTGGTAGCTGTTGCTCATCTGGAGGGAATTGTCACACAAAGCGTTGGGGCTGGGTCCCACTCATACCTGTAACCGGGTCTGGAAGAGTGGGGGGAGGGGGTAAATGGCCGAATTCTGGTGGAGGGGTGGGAGCAAAAAGTGGGGGGGGGCGGGTAGCGGGCCATTTTTTTTAGTTATACTGGTACTTTTTGGTAAAAATGAGTATAAATAGGGTCCAAACAGTGTTATTTAGCTGTTTAATGGTCATATAACACTGAAAAGCACTGAAAAACACCAACATTTACTCACTTTTATCGTTTTAGACAGAGTGAAAATCCCTTGGGAAAATTCTGGGGTGTTGGGCGGTGGTTGAAAAATTCTGCCCCCCCCCTCCCCCAGTTACAGGTATGGTCCCACTCACAGCGGCGTAGTGGGACGATCAGGACGGACTACAACAGCTGTCCAAGTCCCAGCCACAGAAAAGCCCATTCTGTGTATCCGCCTCATTGGCGATTGGGTCGTTAGGGCCCTTCTAGGTTGCCCTCTGCCCCCTCCCTGCCTCTCTGCACCAGTCAATGGCGTTCTCAGGAGGTGTCCGACGGCATCTGGTCCGAGCTGGTCGACATTCAAAAGAGCGGCGGCGGCAGTGTCCCCAGGTCCAAGCGTGCCGGTTATGGCGGCGACCACGGCGGCATGTTCGGCAATGCTGGCGTCGCGGGACCCGTCTGCACCTGTGAGTCCTATAAAAGAGGCTTTGGAACCAAGCACCCATCCATCCCATTGGCCAATGTGACGCCTCCTTCCCAGGGGGCTTGGACATTTGGGTGCATACCCGCGTCGAACTACGGTTTCAAGCTTCGCTTCCCGTGGCACTATTGGTTGGAGGAGCAGGCACAATACTGAATGTACTCACAATTACAGTGCGTTCCTCTTTCAGCCTGCATCAAGCTCACCTGCCCGCCCGGGCCGCCAGGACCTCCTGGTAAGGGCTGCGTCAACTCTTATTTTTTTTATTTCCTTTGTATCCAAAAACGAAAATACGCAAATTTTCACCACATTTCCAGGCGTCGACGGCGAGCCCGGTACCGACGGCGTCAAGGGCCGTCCGGGCAAGGACGGCCTCGACGGCATCGACATCCCGCTGGAGCCCGAACCCTCGTTCCCTTGGTTCGCGATTTTTTCGATCATCGATATTCGCGAAAACCACTCAAATCAAATTCAGCGTGATCTGTCCAGCGGGCCCGCCTGGCCAACGAGGGCCGCAGGGAGAGGCTGGCCGGCCCGGCACGCCAGGCCCCGGCGGTCACGGAGGCCTGCCCGGACGGCCTGGAAAGGTGGCTTTGTTTTTTTTTCCCCAGGCACAACCAGTTCAAAAACCGCTTTAGCCCGGCGACGTCGGCGACCCTGGTCCGCCCGGCCCGGCGGGCAACATGGGCGACCCCGGTCCCAAGGGCCCCGATGGAGACGACTCGGTATTCCTTTAAAAAATTTTTCGAAAAATTTCGAAAAATTTCGAAAAACAAAAAAATCGCAGATCGGAGGCACCGGTATCAAGGGGCCGCCAGGGCCCCCGGGTCCTCCAGGACCGAAAGGGCCGCCCGGACCCAACGGTCTGCCGTCCAACGACCCCGGCCCGCCAGGGCCGCTCGGCAAGCAGGGACCCATGGGTCCTCCTGGACCCAGGGGCCAGCCCGGACCCCACGGACCGCTCGGTTCGTGTTTTTTTTTGTGGGCAAGGGGCGAACATGGCTGGGCAGAACGCACGCACGCACCGGCACGCACGTCCCGGCACGCACGCACGGCACGGGTATGCAAGCACCGGCACGCACGCATGCACCGGCACGAAAACGCAAAGACGGTCCTCCATATGCAGTCTTTTTACAGTTGTTTTAATTAGAAAAGATCGAATTTTTCAGGACCCCCTGGAGAGGCTGGCCAGTCCGGAGGCTATTGCCCTTCGGCTTGCGGCGTACAGGAAATCGTGGCGCCTTCCGTGTCCGATTTGGGTCACGGAGGCGGCTATGGTTATGGCAAATAAATAACCACCCTCTGCGCACAACCCGCATGCCACAAGAAGGTGAAAAAGAGAAGTTTGAGAAAGTGATAAAGAAAACAATAGTTCGGACGATTTGCGTAAAATTACGGAAATTGCACAATGAAATCGTTGTACTGGTGACAGAATTCAAAGGCTGGAAACAGTGTCTGCGTGCGTGCGTGCGTGCCGGTGCGTGCGTGCGTGCGTGCGCGTGCGTGCGCGCCGGTGCGTGCGTGCCGGTGCGTGCGTACTGGTGCGTGCGTGCCGGTGCGTGCGTGCCGGTGCGTGCGTGCCCGTGCGTGCGTACTGCTGCGTGCGTGCCTGCGTGCTTGCCGGTGCGTGCGTGCGTGCGTGCCGGTGCGTGCGTGCCCGTGCGTGCGTACTGGTGCGTGCGTGCCTGCGTGCGTGCGTGCGCGTGCGTGCTGGTGCGTGCCGGTGCGTGCGTGCCTGCATGCGTGCGTGCGTGCGTGCGTGCCGGTGCGTGCGTGCCGGTGCGTGCGTGCGTGAGTGCGTTCCGGTGCGTGCGTGCGTGCGTGCCGGTGCGTGCGTACTGGTGCGTGCGTGCCTGCGTGCGTGCGTGCCGGTGCGTGCGTGCGTGCCATCCGTCCAGACCGACAAGCGGACGCACGCACGCACTGTCACCTCGTCCAAGAGCATTGTCTTGAGACATCCCTCCCACAGAGGGAACTGAAACTTCATTCCCAACACCAACTCCATCTCTCTACCGTAGCCTTCGGGCCATGCCAATCGGGAGTCCTCTATTAGGACACCCACCTGAAGAAACATCGCGATTCCAGCTTGCACAAAGTAAAGTACCGTAAAAAAATTGAATCTAACGCCAACATTTACTCACTTTTATCGTTTTAGACACGGCGAAAGTCCTTTGAATAAATTCTGGGGGGTTGGTGTGTGTTGGAAAAATAGTGGGCCTCCACCAACAAACAGTTACAGGTATGCATGGGGGGATTAATGGAGGGGAGGGGGGGGAGAATGAAGTCGGCAAAAGAAACAACAAAAAAACGCTAAGAAATGTTTCAAACGCTGTACAAAAATGGGCACGGAACAGTGATTGGCAGTGCGTCCTACTCCTGGAGGAAGGCCTCAGTATTTATATAGCCCTCCACGCCTCAATACCAACCTTAGCTACGCCTAAACTGACGCGACCTAATCGACCACACACAAGCTGCCAAGCAAGCCACGCTTGCACCAGCGTCTCAGAAATGTGTGTAGGGGTGGAGACATACCTGACCGGGTCTGGAAGTGTGGGGGGGGGGGGGTAAGCGGCCGAATTCTCTGGGGGGGGGGTAGAGCAAAAAGCGGGGGGTAGCTGGCCATTTTTGAGTTATACTGGTAGTTTTTGGTCAAAAATGGGTACCTAAATAGGGCCTAGACAGTGTTATTTAGCTATTTTTTGTCATATAAAATAAAAGGCACTGAAATACACCAACATTTACTCACTTTGATCCTCTTAGACAGGGTGACAATGCGTTGGAAAATTTCTGGAGGGGTTGGAGGGGGTGGGTGTTGAAAAAAGTGGTTGTAAACACCCCCCCCCCCCAGTTACAGGTATGGGTAGGGAGGGGGTTGAGGTGTGGATATCAATCACAGCGCTCAAGAGGGAGAGGAGGGGGGGGGGGAGTTGCAGCTGCGGGAGCGGAGAAAGTCTCCCCCCCCCACCCCCTAACAAATTGTAGCGATGTCGCATTTAGTCGATTTTACAGAATTTCAGGGGGAACTGGAAATTAACAAGTGGTTTGAAAAAACCTCTAGGTTTAAATGCTTCAAACTCAGCATAAGAATCGCACACAACTGAGCGCAGCAGTAAACGCAACGGCGACGGAAAACAGAATTGTGGAAATTAAAATTAAAAGAACTGACTCAACTTGACCACAACTACTATTAAAATAGAGTCCGCGTCACTTGCGCATGCGCATGTACGCATGTACATGTGTATCAGGGTGTACGCGGCAGCGTACAACCCTAATATGTGACAACTTCTTCAATGCGGTTCTTTGAATTTTCAGTCGCTTATAACTCTTGATTGCCTGAACCGATTGTGACGAATGATAGCTCAAAAGAACCGCCTTCTAGACCGGAATCGAATAAGCCATCCCGCGTTTCGGTACTCGAGCGCATTAAGACGAAATGTCCGAAAATGTTCCGAAAAAGTGGTGTTTTTTTTTCCTGTTCTGCACACACTTTTTGGGTCGCCGCTCTGGAACACTGCTGTCGATGTTGACGAAACTTGGCGTGAACACGTGGTATATGATCGCAATTTTGTGCCCCTAGGTAAAATTTATCTAGGTGCTTCGGATCTATAGTTATGGCCGATTTGGTCATTTTTCGAAACATAGTCGTTTTATTTTGGCCAAAACCCGACAAGAGTAAAAGTCGAAAAAAAGCCGAGTAAACCCCCAAATGTTTTTTGATTTTCGTGAACAGCTTTACAAAGAATGTCTGGGGCGCTTGCATGACATTTGAAATTCTCACCAAATAATGAGATATTGGCAACCAAAATTTCGGCAAATCCGACCAAAAAAAGTTTGTGACCTATAGGCGCTTCAACCGTTCGTGATACCGCTGTGCTGTAATGACAAAAGTTAATCGTCCGGACTTGGAATAGGTTACTTTCGACAAATGGGAGCGCTCCGATGCCCGTGTCGCTGTCAGCCCTCTTCGAAAGGCCATTTTTTAGGTGTTTTGTTCCAAAAGTTTGTTAGCTATAGACGCTTCAACCGTTCGTCGCAGAGCTGTGCTGTAATGATGAAAGTTACTCGTCTGGACCTGGAATAGGTCACTTTCGAAAATGGGAGCGCTCCGATTTCCATGTTTCGCAGCTCGACCCTCTTGGCGCACCCCCATTTTGGACAACATTTGGAACTATGATCGTGCATTATTTTTCATTTCCTGAACGAATTCTGGCGCGTGATAGCTCAAAAGAAGCGCATTCAAAGGGGGAATCGATTAAGTCATAACACGCTTCCATACGCTTGTGCATTACCGAGAACTTTTGGAGATGGCAGGACCGACTTTACATATGTAACAAGCTTCTTGGTTCGTCGCCCACTCGCGCCTGCATCAATTGGACGGAAACCTAGCAGGCATCTATGCTCCACATCAAAAAATGAAATCGGCGGAGGGACTCTTGCTACATGCCAGCTATGGTTTACTGGGCACATTCTTCTTTTTACCATGTTCCCTAAATCAAGAGGTCGCTGGTTCGAATCCCAGTAACGACTGCCTGTGCCTTTGCACGTGTCCCCTTGGAAAACCCATCAGCGTTGCTTTACTGCAGTGTCTCCAGTCCATTCCACATTTTTTGTCTCTTTTCTAGGTTCTTTTACCAGAATTTTGGTAATTTTTTGAGCTAGGAAAAATATTTATGGACGAATGCTCGCTACAGCCCCTGATACATGAAAATGACACATCTGCACACCCGCACGCACGCACGCGCGCACGCACGCACGCACGTACGCACGCACGCACGCACGCACGCACGCACACACGCACGCACGCACAATATGTACAGTGGTACACGCTTTTCATAAGCTTTATGGTGCAACACTGAGCATGCGTCCGTTCTGGTCTGCTGCTGTGGGTTTATATGTGTGTGCGTGTGTATGTGTGTATCTGTGAGTTTTTGATTAATCTTTCTTTTACGAAAAAACACTGTATTAAGGAAAATTTTGCAGGTGGCTGCAAAAAAAGGAGAATATGTGACGCTCCTTTAGGCCCAGTTTGAAAAAACGCGGTATTAAAAGTAGCCACTTCATCAGATGATCAACTTCAGTTTGGACAAACCGTGTATAATCGAACCAAGCGCAGCAACACGTCACATATTCGGCGTTTGTTGTGCGAGCCATCGCACACAGCCACAACACTACCACTATCAATCCACCCTCACAAACTCTTTCATCTCTCTGACGATGCGCATCATTCATTAGGCATCGTTTGGATGGACAGGGCACACAGCCAAAGATTCTGCATAAATAATTTCGCTACCCTGCCCATTAATTTTTTAAGATGTGGCTTGCCCTTACAGTAAGTGATATGCACCATCAATTCACGATCTTGAGTACCGAGTACATTGTATACCCTACATTCAATCTTCGATTCTCGTTCATTTTTGTTCCGCTTCTGTTAGCCTGTGCGTATGGACTGACGGAACTGCCATCTGTAGACGTCCAGTCAAGGACAAGGCCCGCTCTCGTCTCTGAGTCCAAGGAATGAAAGGCCTCGGTCCTCATGCAGCCTGGACTGCCTTTCCAGTGATCCAAGCGAGCACAACAAACGCCGAATATGTGACGTGTTGCTGCGCTTGGTTCGATTATACACGGTTTGTCCAAACTGAAGTTGATCATCTGATGAAGTGGCTACTTTTAATACCGCGTTTTTTCAAACTGGGCCTAAAGGAGCGTCACATATTCTCCTTTTTTTGCAGCCACCTGCAAAATTTTCCTTAATGTATATGTATATGCCTAACTTACTGAAGGAAAGTTAGTAAATTGAGGTGGGGAATACAGGTCCATGGAATTTTGAAAATGATGATTTTCCGTCAAAATACATTAAAGGAACATTAGGGGGTCTTTTGGAGGGGGGAATTGACCGCTCTACCGCATTTCCCACCGCGAACCAACAACGTTTACTATTTTCTTTTTAAATTCCCACCTCAGCAGTTTTCCAGTCCAGCTCTGCATTGTCATCTTTTTCAACGCACAGAGTTTCGACTTTGTAGTGAAAAATCAATTTTGTTCCATCTTTATATTCGGGCAAGGGGCCCCTGCCAGCGTTGACGATTCGCTTTTGCGTTCGCATAATTTCTACACCAGAAATTCCACTAAAAACAAATAAATTTGGAACACTGCAACAATGGGCGAACGCTTGAAAATATACAATTAAAAACTTGCGACACATACTAGGGACCACACAGCTAGGTATATTTCACAAAATCAAACACATTATAGCAAACGGCACACGTGCAAACATTGAATTCACGATACAAGGAGGGGGTATATTTACTAAAATAAAAAATGCGTAACATCAGCTGCGGTTAAAAGGCAAAAATCCTAACAGTTTAATTTCATCCCTAATTCCCTATTGTTTAGCGAAAATAGCGAGAACACTGGCGCCATCCTCAACTAAGTACATAGCTCCCAAGAGACAAATTCGCGCAGAATCGTCAATTTCCTCATTTTTCCCATTAAATCCACAAACTTGTGTCCTTGCAAGCTTTCTCCAAAAGTAAAGCCAAATTAATTCACACCGCACTGACACATTTTTTTTGTTTTTTTTTTCCTTTTTCGCCAATTGTCATCTCAAATTGTCCGGCCATTCCGGGACATAATATCGAGGCATCTGCCCGTCAAACAGACGCTCCAGCCATCGATTGAAGCCGGCCAAAACCTCGGCGGCCCTCTCGGCTGCCGATTTGCGCTGCTGAAAACGTTCGGCCTGAAAAAAAATCGCGAATGCATTATTTTACACTATTAAAAGACGCGAAAGTGCAACACAGCTAGGTACAGCCCGTGCAAAGACAGTGATATGTGATGGGCGTGCGTGCGCGCACGCACGCACACACAGACACACCCAGACACACACACACACACACAGACACACACACGCCGCGCGCGCGCGCACACACACACACACACGCACACACACACACACACACACATTCGCCATAGACCTTCTAATTAGCCCCCCCCCCCTTGCCATCTCCCTTCCGGCCTCTGAGTTTATTACACCACCCCCCTCCCCAACAAAAAAGAATAGCTCCTCGTATGCAAGCCACTGCCGTCAGACAAATTGTCTTCAATGATTGATTGTGTCACCCCGCAAGATGTGCCCCCTCCACACAGCTGTACCCTCCTACTGTCTGAAAACAGCCTGCCTGGGGCTAATTAGAAGGTTTTTTGGTTTATTACAAGTCCAATTTTACAAATTTCCTACCCACCTCCCTCCAGTCCTCTCTCGCTTGTTCCACCTCCGAGTCAGTGGTCGTCTCATCGTCTTCCTCCTCACAATTCGCACCATCCTCCCTCTTCAGCAGGTTATCACCGCTTTTTAGCGAGTCTCGCTCCTCCTCCACGTCGTCCAAGCCCAAAAAGTCGCGGCTAGCACCCGCGAGCTCGGCGGTTCGAGACCCGCCCGAGCATTGCGCCTTTTTCACGCGTTTTTTCTTGTGTTTGTCCAGATGGGAGGCCTTGCGGGCCACGTACATGGGATGGTAGATGTTGAAGTACATTCGGAAGTTGTTCACGCAGAGCACCGTGCCCACCGTTTGTCTGCAAGGTGCACACATAAGTCACAAAACCATATACTATTCAAATACAGACACCACAATCCTCCAATAGTTAGTTTACCCCCACCAGAATTTTACACCTCCTTGCGCCAACCTCTCCCCCAAATGGTCACCCCCCCCCCCCCAACTCGACCAGACTTGGACCTAAAAACTGGTAGGGGGCGGGCATACCTGTAACTGGGTCTGGAAGAGTGGAGGGGGAGAGTAAATGGCCAAATTCTGGGGGGGGGGGGGAGTGTCTGGAGCAAAAAGTGGGGGGGGGGGGTAGCCGGCCATTTTTTGAGTTTTACTGGTACATTTCGGACAAAAATGGGTAAAAATAGGGGCTAAACAGTGTTATTTAGCTGTTTTATTATCATATAACACTGAAAAGCACAGAAATACACCAACATTTACTCACTTTTATTATCGTTTTAGACTGAGTGAAAATCCCTTGGGAAAATTCTGGGGGGGAAGGGTTGGGGGGGAGTTGGGTGGGTGTTGGAAAAATAGTGCGGCCCCCCCCCCAACCGTCGCCCCCCCCCCCCCCAGTTACAGGTATGGGGGCGGGGGGGGGGGGGGTAATTCTAGCTCAAGATCAACAAAAATTCAACATATACTCTTGCAATATTATTCCCTGTTTGTTGCGTAAAGGCTAATAATAAACTCACTTGGGATTAATTCTTTCCAGTCGACTTTTCTGTTCGTCATCCGCATCCTCTGACAGGGTGTGCGACAGCAGACGTCTATACCAGGCGACATTTTTGTCCGCTAGTAGATAGCCAAAGGACAAGGTCTTGTTGCTAAAAGAGATTCGCTTACAATGAAAGCCAAATTAAAGCAGTTTTTGGGTAGCAAATGGCTGTACGTACTGAGAGAGAGAGAGAGAGAGAGAGAGAGAGAGAGAGAGAGAGAGAGAGAGAGAGAGAGAGAGAGAGAGAGAGAGAGAGAGAGAGAGAGAGAGAGAGAGAGAGAGAGAGAGAGAGAGAGAGAGAGAGAGAGAGAGAGAGAGAGAGAGAGAGAGAGAGAGAGAGAGAGAGAGAGAGAGAGAGAGAGAGAGAGAGAGAGAGAGAGAGAGAGAGAGAGAGAGAGAGAGAGAGAGAGAGAGAGAGAGAGAGAGAGAGAGAGAGAGAGAGAGAGAGAGAGAGAGAGAGAGAGAGAGAGAGAGAGAGAGAGAGAGAGAGAGAGAGAGAGAGAGAGAGAGAGAGAGAGAGAGAGAGAGAGAGAGAGAGAGAGAGAGAGAGAGAGAGAGAGAGAGAGAGAGAGAGAGAGAGAGAGAGAGAGAGAGAGAGAGAGAGAGAGAGAGAGAGAGAGAGAGAGAGAGAGAGAGAGAGAGAGAGAGAGAGAGAGAGAGAGAGAGAGAGAGAGAGAGAGAGAGAGAGAGAGAGAGAGAGAGACAGCAGGGGGCGTCACAAATTTGAGGCTAGGAGGGGGGACATATTTTGTCTCTGCAAAACCAAGCCATTACGAGCATACATGTAGCTGGGCTTTTTGAAGTGGGGGAAAGGTCGCAGATCATTAGGGGGGAGGGGGGTAAAAACATTAAAGAAAGTCGAAAAATACACTACTTTTTCAAATTGTAGACAAGTTGCAAAACTTCAAAAAAATTCTGGAAGGGAGGGTGGGGGGAGCGTTGGGGAAGGGTAAATTTCTGATTGGGTGTTTGTAACCCTCCCACCACCCCCTGCTACATGTATGATTGCAAGCATGAAACAACACTGCATTCTAGATTTGCCAAACAACAATGATTTCGGACTTAAAAATTACAAAAGAAATTACATAGTTGCAAAAGCGCAAAAATTTAAAATGCAGAGCAGCAGGCAAATTTTTCCGCAAAGTGTTGATATGCAGATACCAAAGATACGCTGTTTGAACACTGAGCAGAGGGCCCTCATTACAGAAATTTCCGTAAGGCAGCAAGAAAAGAATAATAAATGTTTCAACAATTTATTAAGAAACACTGGAAAAGCTGAAACAAAACATTGAAATCTAAGGCAGAACCTGGAAAAATTTGCTTCAAACTCGTTCTAAGGCTGTGACTCACGCAGATACTATACTGGTTTCAAGCGCAGCAGGTTTAGAGCCAAGCTCACGGCCAGCAAGACAGAATCGAGACAATTCAATACAAAAAGAAGTGTTCGCCAAACCACGCACTTTCTGTAAGGGTATATGGCCTTGAAGAAGTTCTTAAGGACCACGTCTTTACTATCCTGATCCACCAAGACGATCAGGGATCTACAACCAGGCTTCAGATTGCGGATCAGACCCCAATAGCTCTCGGCTCGCAGCTCGTGCAGAAGATTGCCATAGGTGGGGCGCCTGCAAAGAATACAGGCAACATTGTTTTGTTTGCACACGCACGCACGCGCGCGCGCACGCACGCACGCACACAAGCACGCACGCACACAAGCACGCACGCACGCACGCATGCACGCACCCACGAACCCACGCACACACACACACACACACACACACCCACACACACACACACACACAAAAGAAGCAGGCAGTGACCCGCACGCACACCTTGTAAGTGGTTCCGGGAGGGGGAGGGGGGAGGGTGGTAGTCTCCGTCACTTTCTGAAGGGAGAGGGATTGACCAAAGTAGAGAAAACGAATAGGAAACGGCGCTAACGTGACTGTCAAAAATACGCAGTAAAGGCGCCTAAAATGTACTTCTTGAAACACGTATTTTTTTGCAGGACGTTGTAAAGTTTAGAAATTGCAATAAATTTTCTTGTGGGAGGAGGGGGGGGGGAGAGAGGTGAGAAGCACGGACAAGTACAGGGGGAGGGAGCTGTGGCAGCCAGGGAGGGAGCTACGCGCAAGCACCCACAGACGCACGCACGCACACACGCACAGACACGTACATGCACCGATCACTCCACCCACCTAACGGGCCCTTGCTGTGTCTGCTTCACTCCCTCTGCTGTGTCATGATTTCTCTGTCCACCCCCTTGCGCATCCGTCTCCGTCCCTTGGCTGGCCTCTCTTCTCAGACTGCTGTTGTTGTTGTTCTGGCTGTCTCTTCCGTTTCTGTTCTGCTGCCTGGCATTCGCTGCGTTGGCCCCAGCAATCCAGTTCAGACCATAGCCGACCAGCAGCACGAACAACATGGTGCCGACAGCCGAGGCTATGGGTACGAATTCTTCACGGCCCACGGCGTAAACGACACTGTCCCACAAGCGCCAACTTTTGTGCGACAATCGAGTAAACCAGCCAGGGCCATGCTCGTCGATCTGTCAAGGATAATTGAGGATTTGTGGGAGGAAACGCGAGAAATTGGCGAAATTGCATAAGCAACAGAGGTGGTGGGTGGTAAATATAGAAAACGCGATTATTTCTTGCGTGATGTAAGAGCAGACCATCATTTTGCCATTTAGAACACTTTGTTTTAGGAAGGGAATCGTTCGCCTCTGATTCTGATTATTCAGTGTCACCCAGTCAATCCTCAAGCAACTGATCATCGGAAATCAGCAGCAATTCCTGTTTGCCCACAAAAACGGGGTGCGCATCCAGTAAGCCCTATGCTGTTGTTGCAACTGCTGCCGAGTGACTGTGCTTCGACGAACAGCAACACCCCATCCAGCACGGACCTCATTTCTTGGGCCTAGGCTGGACTGGGGGTCACCTGACCCCTGCAAGGGTGCGCCACTCTCTGACCTAGGTCCAGGGACTTTCCACGCAGCATTTCAGATGTTCAGTCACCATGTGGACTGGTTGGTGGCTGCGGAACAGAGCCTGATGCGCACCCAATGAACAAGCAACATTAACGTGGTTATATAGCCAGTGGACCACCGTGAAACACCAATTTTGCGGGTGACAATTTCCGCAGTATTTTTTGGGACGGGTGACATTGTATGGGTAAAAGGCAGCGTATGGCCTAGTGGTAAAGAATCGGCCTCTTGCGCGCACGGTCCTGGGTTCGATTCTTGATGGAGCCACTAGATCGAGGACTTCCCTTTCGATGGATTTTCCCGTGCAATCCCTGCCCTAGATTGCAGATCGCGTTCTCCCAAGTCTTTGGCTAATTCTGCGACTATAGACAGGAAGGCGTCATGGAGACGGCCATTGACGGCCTCCTCCCCTAGCGTTGCCCATAATCCAACAACAACAACAGTATGGATCAAGTTTGTCGCGTTTGGGCTAATGCAGGAACACAACAAGAGCCCACCAGCTGATGCAGCACCGCTTGATGGGTGAGCACCTCCTTGCCACGGAGGAAGCCATTAATTTTGCCAATTAGTCGCTCGGCGCTTCGATTGGCATTCTCCTCGGTGGGAGGCCGGGTGTCCCAGATCTGCAGGAGGTAGTCGAACTGCGCCCTGTCGCTGTCCACCCGCCACAACACCACCGCGTCCAAGAGGTCCTGCAAATCTAGGGAACTGTGGGAACTTTGCGTGCGTGCGTGCTGGTGCGTGCTTGTGCGTGCGTGCGTGCGTGCTGGTGCGTGCGCGCGTGCGTGCTGGTGCGTGCCGGTGCGTGTGTGCGTGCGTGCTGGTGTGTGTGCGTGCGTGCGTGCTGGTGTGTGTGTGCGTGCGTGCGTGCCGGTGCGTGCGTGCCAGTGCGTGCGTGCGTGCCGGTGCGTGCGTGCCAGTGCGTGCTGGTGCGTGCGTGCGGGTGCGTGCGTGCGGGTGCGTGCTGGTGCGTGCGTGCTGGTGCGTGCGTGCTGGTCCGTGCGTGCTGGTGCGCGCGCGCGCGCGCGCGTGCCTCACCTGCGCCGCCTCCTTCACCGCCTGCACGTTCAAGTGGACCACTTGGAGAAACGGCCGAATAAACTCCTGCTGCGCCGTGGGCTCCACAAACGCAAACCGCACGCCCCCGTCGGCGGGAAAGCGGCGCGAGAAGCTTCTAGAACTTTCCAAAAAGGCGCGGAATTTCTCGAGCGGCCCGAAATCCGATGTGGAAGCGCTAGCGGCCTTGTCGGAGGTCACCAAAATGGCGCAGAGCCGTTTCTGACTGGCCGCCGACACGGGACAGAGGTCGTTGAAACGCTCCTGAGATGAGACCTGGAATTTTAAAAGGGAAATAGTCGAAAAAATACGGAAAAACAGTTAAAAAGACGCATGGTCCAAAGATTTTGCGTCGACTTTAAAACTTTTGAAAGATGCAACATACGTGAGAACAGAAAGCAAAACAGAAAGTTAAAAGGCAAGAATAGAAGAATATCCCAAATGAACATCAAATGAACAAATCCATAAAGCAGGCGAACTGGTGTTTAAAAACAGCCAAATTCAATTTATGCGTAGCATGAAACATGTCTACTTGGACGCGACAATATACGGCATGTACGTTTCTGCACTTACAATGACAATTTTGTTTACAAAAAAAAAACACACCAAAATACTAAAAATAAAAATAAAACGCACAAACCTTCGGCAAAATCAAGTATTTATTGTTCTCCAATAAATTGGTAATGGAATCGGCGCTAATTTCGCCGGCGGCCGACAATTGCGCTACCGGCCCGTCCTGTAGCATAATAAATCGATAATTGGATTAATCAACACTGCTTTAATTACATAATTAATGCACATACTGTTACACAGACAAGACACAGTAAAATCGGTATAAAGCCCTTCCGACACTTTCACGCACGCACGCACGCAACACACAGTTCAATTGTTGCTTGAATTGGGGGGGCAACGCTAGGAGGCCGTCAATGACCCATATAGCACACCCATCTCCATGACGCCTTCCCGTCTAGAGCCGCATAATTAGCCAAAGACATTCGGAAGAACGCCATCTGCAGTCTAGGGCAGCGACAGCACGAGAAAATCCATTGAGAGGGAAGTCCTCGATCCAGTGGCTCCATCAAGAATCGAACCCAGGACCTTGCGCGCAAGAGGCCGATTCTCTACCACTAGGCCGTACGCTGCGCAATGCTCGACGAACCCTCAGCACGCACGCACGCACGCACGCGCCTGCTACCGTAACCCACCTCTGGTTTCTCATTGAAAATGGCCAGGGTTTCACCCGCCCTGGACTTGACGCCCAGCGCCAATTTGAGCTCCTCAGAATGACCCCCACCCGAGCACTTTATATATGCAAATCGGGCGAAGTTCTGGAAACGGTAGGCGGCGACCATGTACCGTAACCTGGGTCGCTCCGTCCGGCCCAGCATGACGACGGACATCTGCACAATTTGCATATACAGTATACACATATGCAAGGTACGGTAGCGGTATTGACGTGATGAAATATGCAAAAAAAGAAGGATTGTGTAAAAAAGCAAGCAAGTAATTTAAAACTGTTTCAACTCGTGTATTCAAGTATTGCAGGGAATTTTCAGGACGTTAGACTTGTCAGTTGTTTCAGCAAGAGTGTGATTTTTTTTTTTTGAGCTTTTAAGCTTTTAAGCTTCAAAAGCTTTAAAGTTAAAAAAAATTGTGTGGGACTCGGTTTCAGTGGCAGCTTAGTTGGCCGATCTACAGAAATTATGTTTATTTGTCTGGGGTACAGTCACATGGTACAGCAAAGTATGGGCATATTCCTAATTCGAACTGTTCAAAGTAGGTTTGTTGAGTCTTGTACACTGTCTGGTTTCTTTTACGTATATCACATTTTAACATTTCGAGGTTCTTACAGTTTTTTTGTAAATTCAGAAAAAAATAGTGAAACAGATATGTACTCGGCCGAAAAATTCAAAAAAAAACGTTTCGCGAATGCTTCATATACCTGCATATAAAACAAAATTGCAGTTCCAGTATGAGGCATGCCACAGCAAACTGCTTGACCAAGAGGAATGGCACTCACTAACTCAGGCAGGGTGCGTGGGTTCGATTCCTGCACACATTTCATTCGAAACTTTGCTGCGTTTTTACTGAGACATGTTCGCATACTTTTTGACAAGCTCTGCCATTTACCATAGTGGGCGCACTTTTGCGCTGCTGTTTTGTCTTTTGGTTTGGGTCGGAAATAAAAAAACTTTCTCCTTAGAATGCACCCCCACAAAACCAATTTGCATACACCCACCGTATTGGTAGCTTTCCAGGCATTGAGAAATTTGAAGACTTGGTCCTTTCTGTCCAAAGATTCGACAAAGTGCAGGGGAATGCTTTGTTTGGCGAACTGCACCAAATCCTTATGAGTCAGTGCGTTGCCACTAGGTCGAAAATGGCGCACTCTACCTGCAAATTTGCGTATTTTGCGTGAATCGCAACACTTATATAATTTAAATATTTAGCAGTAGAGTCGGCAAAGTTCAAGCAGGAGGCAACGAAAGAAAAATCTAAAAAAAATGGGGAAATGATGTGAAATGAAGAAAATTGACCATCGAAGCTGGAAGGGGGATCAGTAGGGGGGGGGGGTCATACAACTGTACATGCTCACTAATGCTAACCAAAATATTAAATCAAATTGAAGTGACAGTTGGTCAAACAATGGCAATGCAACCGCAGAGGAGCAGCATTAATAGAAATTCAGAAACATTTCTTCTGAAATTTCCTAGCATTCAAATTTCCAACAAAAGGGAGGACAAACTTTAAAAATTCTGGAGTGTGTGTGGATGTAGGGGGGGGGGGGGCCTGAACTTTCCAAGCACTAGATGGGCACAGCCCGGTCCCAGCCCGGAAATTTCCGGGCTGAAATCTTGGAGGACTTCGCACTTCGCAGCAAAAATTTGGAGGACTTCGCAGTGCGAAGCGCTGCGAAGTCCTGCGAAGTCCTCTGGTAGATGAAAGGACTTCGCCATGGCAAAAAATGTGAGGACTTCACAGCTGCGAAGTCTACAGCTCCCTTCCAGGCCAGTGCACAGACTATATTTGTGAGGACAAAACTGAGAGACTTCGCTGAACCTTTATTAACCTATTTCACACTGCGAAGTCTCTAATTGGTCAGAGGAAGCTCGCATTTTGCTGAAAGCTTGAAGTCAGCATGCATTTTGCACTGTGAAGTCCATAGTGAATGGAATGACTTCGCAGTTGCAACATTGGGGAACTGCTGCGAAGTCATCCTATTAGGTCATCCTATAAGGAGGACCTGATATCATAGCTGTAGAAATTGGTGGACTTTTGAGAGAATGCATCTAACTATGGAGCTCACATTGTATATTTGTAGGACTTTTTTATTAAATGTTCTCAGCAAAGTTGGTATTTTGTGGCCTCTAAAGTCTAAAGGGCATGTTGCTGTAGACTTTGCAAAAAAAATTGTCTGTGGTGCTGGTTTTTCCGGTCAAACGCTGGTCAAACGATAACCTTGAGGTTTGAAAGGAGAATTTTTGTTGCAGAATGTGCAGAATTTCGGCGCTTTTTTTTCTGGCAAAGAATGCATTTTCATTGCTCTATGCGTTTTTTGGGTCGAATTAGCACAAATATTCCTGCAGCTCTACCAAATTAGGACCTAAAAATCATGTTTTAGCGCCTCCTCTAAACATCTTTCTTTGCCCCTCGCAAAACCAAATACTGGCTACATCACTGTTTTAAACAATCCACAATAATGCTAATTAAGGTTATTTAGCTCATCCTTGCTTTTTAAGTAGATTTATGGGGTTTAAACCATACGTGTAACTGAGTAGGGTGTAGGTAGGGGTCACCCCTCCCCCAGCTTCGGTCAATCCCGCGCAAAAAGTAGGACCACCCCCAGCTTTAGTCAAACCTGCACTGACTGCAGGTTACCCCTATGGCTGAATGTGTGTATTTGTTGTCTAAATATCAAAAATTTCGCCTGCGGCGCTGTATTTTACGACCTACAGACCATTTTGGAGTCTTTCGAGCGTGTTTTGTCCAAAAATTATCGAAATTTTGCCTGCGGCGTTGTGTTTTCAGCATACACAAAGCATTTTCTAAGTCATTATTGAGACTGAAAAACGAGAAATTGTATCAAATTTGGCCGTGCAGGTCACCCCCATTGACTTTTGAAAAATCCTGGATTTACCCAGCCCTCCCCCAGTTACACCTCTGGTTTAAACATTCTGACAACCTTTTTTTTAGTTTCCTCGTCAAAGTCTGCACTTGCTTAAACTTCATCTAAGTTCACAACAATGATAGCAAAACTATTTTAAATTTTTTGAAGTGCACTTTACCCTGAAACAACCCAATGAGAAGATGTGAAGATATGGGGAGGGGATGGAGGGAATTCGCAGCCAGCCCAAAAATTTCCGGGCTGAGCACTTGAGCGTGCCCATCTATGACAGGTATGTTCCCACCCTCCTAGACAAACCCGACGCAATCACACAAGCATAGTGTGTCTATTGATTGATCGTTGAAATTGATTGATAGATTGATTGATTAAAACGCAACCCTCTACCATCGACTAGGCTGACAATTGATGGCACAGTGGTGATGTGAAGTTTGTCGGCCAAATTTGAATCTCTCCCAGCATTGAAGGTGCCAATGCCGAAACCTGCAAGCAACACGGATTGAGGCCAGCGTATGGCCTAGTGGTAGAGAATCGGCCTCTTGCGCCGGCACGGTTCTGGGTTCGATTCTTGATGGAGCCACTAGATCGAAAACTTTCCTCTCAATGGATTTTCTCGTGCCGTCGCTGCCCTAGATTACACAGATAGCGTTCTTCCGAATGTCTTTGGCTATTTATGCGGCGCTAGACCGGGGAAGGCGTCATGGAGATGGGTATGCTATATGGGTCATTGACGGCCTCCTAGCGTTGCCCCTAATCCAACAACACGCACGCACGCACGCACAGACAAAAAACTCACCAATAGGTTCCAGATGCGAAACCAGTTGCTCCCACTTTGGTTCTACATGCATGCAGGGCACGCAAAAAGTCGAGTAGGCGTAGATGATGAACGGTTGGCGCTTGCTGCGCTCTAATAGGCTGGCATCAAACATTCTAAAATTATGATTAAAAATTAATTGTAATAAACCATCGCATAGACGCAAAATAACCCTCCCGATTTTATTTGCTGACCTTCGCGTACTCATAACTCAAAATATTTCCGGGCACCTCCCAGGATAGCTTTACCCATTTGCAAGCGCTATCTCGGTGCACAATTTTTCCATTCCCCCCCTCTCCAACATTTCTTATGCTTTGCTAGGGTATGTTTTTTTACATCCCCCTTTCGGGATTTGGACCCCCCCCCCCACCACCACCACCACCTAGACCCTTCCCAGGACCCCTGCATCCAATCAACACTTCTGGTAGAAAATATGTCAAAAAATATCACAAAAATAGTGAATACGGTAAAAAATACCTAAAATTAATATCGTTCTTCCGTAAGAGTTCCGCGCGTTTGCCGCCGTCGTCGTCGCCGCCTCCAAAAAACCCTCCGTCGGCGAAGGGATCGAATTGAAAATGGCCAAAACCGCCGCGCCAAAACCGATTTCGGGGCATTTCATTTTCCCCATCAAACGTGCCGAATTTGTCGAATTTATCCCGCTTTTTCGCGTCGCCCAAAATTTCGTAGGCTCTGGCGACCTCGACAAATTTATCTTGCGCCTCGGGAGAGCCGTGCTTGTCTGGGTGCCTGGAAGTGTTTTAAATATTTTTAAAACAGTTGAAACGATATTTTAAAACGTTCATTGCTCAATTAATATTTGAAATGCACGCACGCAGCCACGGCACGCACGCACGCACGCACGCACGCAAGCACGACACGGCACGGCACGCTCGCACGCACGCACGCACGCACGCACGCACGCACGCACGCACGCACGCACGCACGCACGCACGCACAAACCATTGCTTGGCAAGCCGTTTGTAAGCCCGCTTGATTTCCTGACTGCTAGCCGATTTGCTCACACCCAAAACTCGGTAAGGATCAAAGTTGTCAGAAGCTATGACCAGAAAACAACTTAAAATAACCAAAAGATATTTGCAACAATCCATTTGTGTTTTAGCAGTCTTAGGGCGTTGACTAAAACACACACCTAACACACCCAACACACCCAACACACCTGAAGGCTTAGACTTAGGTTTAGGCTTTCGCTTAGGCTTAGGCTTCGCTTAGGCTTAGGCTTAGGCTTTTGCTTAGGCTTAGGCTTCACCTAGGCTTCGCTTAGGCTTAGGCTTTCGCTTAAGCATTGCTTAGGCTTAGGCTGTTTTTGCTTAGGCTTAGGCTTTTGCTTAGGCTTCACCTAGGCTTAGGCTTAGGCTTTCGCTTAGGCTTTTGCTTAGGCTTAGGCTTCACCTAGGCTTCGCTTAGGCTTAGGCTTTCGCTTAAGCATTGCTTAGGCTTAGGCTGTTTTGCTTAGGCTTAGGCTTAGGCTTTTGCTTAGGCTTCACCTAGGCTTAGGCTTAGGCTTTCGCTTAGGCTTAGGCTTCGCTTAGGCTTAGGCTTAGGCTTAGGCTTCCGCTTAGGCTTAGGCTTAGGCTTAGGCTATAAATTCGCACTAGGTGTGTTGGGTGTGTTGGGTGTGTTAGGTGTGTGTTTTATGTAACGCCAGTCTTAGTCAATAACGTGCGCAGGGGTTGTGTTCAAACTCTCTTTATTGAACGCGCAAAATGATACAGCCGTGTTATTATGGTGTGGTAAAGACGCATGCGGCCGATCCGCCAAGGAATGTTTGTCACAAAGTATTTGTTTCAAACTTCGTGCAAACGTTGTGATTACAGATCGCGACGCCTAGATTACCGATGGCGTTCTTCGGCATATCTTTGGCTAAGTATACGGCTCTAGACGGGAAAGCGTCATGGACTATTATGGAGAAGGGCCATTGACGGCCTCCTAGCGTTGCCCCTAATCCAACAACAACCACTACGGTAGAGGAGGTACAATTGGAGGATTTACGGTATTGCGAAGAAGTGCTTCACTCTTTGTTTTGAATTGTCGGTGGGATACAGAACAGCGAATGGCCGCTCGTAGTGGTGGAGAGAGGTTCCGCATTCCCATTGAGGCCACACAGACTATTGATTGCGCTGTTGATTGCACTGTTGTTGTGTTGTCTTGCCTAATGGCACTGTTGTTGAAAAAGGCGGCTCAAGAGCTCCTCTGACAAATCAGTGGACCACTGCTGATGGTTTTTCGCAATTTTCTCTTGACTGAAACTTGATCGCTTCCCAAAACGACTCAGCATTTTCAGAATCGGCTTGGTTTTTTCAGAACCCGCGAAAGCATCCAGGACCGGAAACCCTGAGACCTGGGTTCGAATCCCAGCACTGCAATCGCCTTTTTTCCACAACTCTTCAATTGTTACATCCAGGTGGGCGGTGTTTGACGCCAGGCAATGCCGGCTCCGCCGTTTCTCCTGGCTTATCATGCGTGATTTGTGGAATAGGAGGCGTGCGAGTGTGGTGTAGTGGTTAGCATCCAGGACCGGAAACCCTGAGACCTGGGTTCGAATCCCAGCACTGCAATCGCCTTTTTTCCACAACTCTTCAATTGTTACATCCAGGTGGGCGGTGTTTGACGCCAGGCAATGCCGGCTCCGCCGTTTCTCCTGGCTTATCATGCGTGATTTGTGGAATAGGAGGCGTGCGAGTGTGGTGTAGTGGTTAGCATCCAGGACCGGAAACCCTGAGACCTGGGTTCGAATCCCAGCACTGCAATCGCCTTTTTTCCACAACTCTTCAATTGTGGAGTCTGCGTCTGTGCCCTCTTTCCCCTGTTCCCGCGTGCGTTTGTGCGTGGGTAACAACTTGACGAAGGAGAGAGGACGCCCTAGAGCGTTGCGCGCCTTCTACACGTACGTCATCAAGACGCGCGCGTGTGTGCGTCCGTGCGCGCGCAACGAAGCGCGCCGATCCGTCCGCTTGTCGGTGCGGCTTGCCGCGGGTCATTTCGTTTCGTTCGAGACACAAGCATTCCAATCAAGTGGCCCACTCCTTCCGCGCTGCGGGGGAGACGAAGTATCGATTTTTCTTCCCAGCTTCTCTTTCCTTCCACCACCGCTGTGCTGTGGTGGTGAAAAGCCCACTTCCGTTCAAGCACGCGGATACATCCGAGTGTGTGCGTGCGCGTACGTTCGTCCGTCAAGATGGCGGCAGAAGAGTTGAGAAGACGCATGTTCCGCCTGAAAACGGTCGGGACGGACTTCATGGACACCCAACTGAAAAGATGCCTCACGACCCTGGACATTACGATGCTGGGAATCGGCCACATGATTGGCGCTGGCATTTACGTGCTCACGGGTGCTGTGTGTGCCTTGCGCTTGCGCCTTGATTTTGCGTTGCGCCTTTTCTGATGAACTTTTTTCTACCTTTTGCTTTTTAACGTACACACCTGGAGCCGTTACCATACTTAGCGCTTACTAACGACTTAGTCTAACTTAACCAAAATCCCCCATCCATCCCAAAAGTCGTTGTAAGCGATTAGTTCAACTAGAAGTTAGTATGAGTTTGCTTAGCAAGGGTCGGACCTTTCTAAGCGACAACTATTTGACATTTCTGCTACATTTGTCAGCAAACATGTCCGACCAATCTATAACCGCTCTTAGTCATACTTATTCTTGGTCAGAATTTTGGAAACGGCTCCTGTACTGTTGTGGGAGTACCTTTTAGTGCCTTTTAGAGCCGCATTGTAGTAGACGCACACTCTAAACTGTTTAAATTATTGTTTGAATTGTCTAATTAAATTTCACACTTTAACTTTAAATTGAGTCAACAGCATGAGCGTATACCAGTTCATCCCTTTTTTCGATGACCGAAACGGCGCCTCACCGTAGTCTCTCTTGACTTTTTATTTAAATATTTTTTGACTTTACGATTTTTTTTCAGGCGCAGTGGTTCGAAACACCGCTGGTCCTGGCATTGTCTTGTCGTTTATTCTAGCGGGGTTGGCGTCACTGCTCTCGGCGCTGTGTTACGCAGAGTTCGGGGGATGGGTGCCAGCGGCTGGCTCGGCCTACACCTACAGTTATGTCACCGTAGGAGAATTCTGGGCCTTTGTGATTGGATGGAACATCGTGCTGGAGCACATGCTGGGTAGGGTGGCGAAGCACGCATGCACCAGCACAAACGCACTGGCACGAACGCACACCCTGGCACAAACGCGCCAGCCCGCACGCACCGGCACGCACGCAGGCACCGACACGCACGCACGCACGCACCAGCCTGCACGCACCAGCACGCACGCAGGCACCGGCACGCACGCACTGGCACGCACGCACGTATCGGCAAGCACTGGCACGCACGCACGCACTGGCACGCACCGGCACGCACCAACACGCACGGGCACGCACGCACGTAGGCACGCAACAATTACAGGCGCTGCTGCGGTCGCCAGATCCTGGAGTGGCTACTTTGACTCTCTCATCGGTCACGCAATGCTAAACAACACAGCAGCCGCACTGGGTGAAGACGTGCAACTGGCAGAGCAGGAACTGCAGAGCGTGGTCAGTGCGTGCGTGCGCGTGTACGTGTGTCGGTGTTGCCGTGACGACCGTCTTCAGGGCTCTCCCAAGGTATGGTCCTATTACCCAGACTTCTTTGCGTTCTTTGTAGTGGCCGTTGTGGGGGCGTTTACGGTGTTTGGAGCCAAAGTGTCGACGAGAATCAACGCTGTGTTTACTGTAAGTACTGTACTTTCCTCCCACAAATGAAAAATGAAATGTGAAAAATTCCTTAGCTAATCAACCTATTTGTGATCACATTTGTGGTGATCACTGGCTTCTGGATCGCCGACTTCAAGCTGTGGACTTCCTACGATGGTGGATTCCTGCCGTATCACTTTTCCGGGGTGTTAGCAGGCGCCGCTAGCTGCTTCTTTGCTTACATCGGCTTTGACGGCCTCGCAACCGCTGGAGAAGAAGCATCCGGTAAAGCTTCTAAACGCCCGTTGCATAGGCATGGTGTCGAACCTCTCACCAGACGAGTGTGAGCCAACGTGTTGCTATTCAGACCCGGCCAAGAGTATTCCAAAAGCGACCTTCGTATCCATGAGTGTGGTGACCAGCTGCTATGTGCTCATGTCAGCCGCACTGACGCTCATGGTGCCCTATGACCAGGTCCATAGAACCGCTGCATTCTCAGATGCCTTTGAGCAGCGTGGACTGCCTTGGGCCAAGTGGATTGTGGCAGTGGGTGGGTTGGTTTTGCACCTGGGAATGGGGTTACTACTACTTTGACAAGTTGGGCCATCCAGGAGCGCTGAGTGGCATGACAACGTCTCTGCTCGGGTCCATGTTTGCCCTGCCGAGATGCGTGTACGCCATGGCAAACGACGGGCTGTTGTTCAAGTTGCTGTCAGAGATACACGCAACAAAACAGGTGCAGCTGCACCATACACACACACACAATATCCACTACGCAACCAGTTCCCCATTTTCTAGACACCACTCAACGCCACTCTAGTATTCGGCACCATCTCCGCACTGATCGCCATGCTGGTGGACATTGAAACGCTGGTCGAATTCTTGTCAATAGGCACATTATTGGCGTACACCATTGTCAGTGGTGCCGTAATCATACTGCGCTACAAGCCAAAAGGTGAAACACTGGAAGCTGAGAAACTGGCAGCTACTGCAGCAGGAGGTTTGAAAGAACAAAAAAGTCAATTATTGTACGTATTTTGAAAGACTTTTCAGACACGAGCAACACAACTGCATTGGACAATGACTACTTAGTTGGAAAGCCAAAACCATTTCTCGAGCCAATGTTACGTCTGCTCAAACAGGAAAAGACGCCTCCTGGAAAGAGCGTAACAATTGCGGTTTTCACATTTGCCATTTCGGTGTTGATTGGCGCGTTTGCAATCAAGTTGGAGAGCATTCAAGGTTGTTTCCAATATACCATAAATGTACTTAAAGAAATAGTACCCATTTTCTTTAGAATCTCCACTGTTTGCAGTGGTGCCATTTTGTGTTGCTGGAGTGCTACTAAGCTATGGTGTTATGGTTGGTCACTATCAAACAAACCGACCAATGAGTTTCAAGGTAAATTGTCGATTTCTCTCTCTCTCTCTCTCTCTCTAAAAATCAATGCACAAATTGGTTTTACCCCAACAATTTTTCGTATTTAGGTTCCACTAGTACCACTGATACCATGCTTGAGCATGGTGGTTAATCTCACATTAATGGTCTACTTGGGTTATAAAACATGGATTCGACTTGTGGTTTGGCTGACTGTTGGTAAGTGTCAGGTTTTGCTACACCTTTCATTTGACTTGGCCTAGCAAGGCACAGCTGTGACCACACTGCCTATTTTGTCCAGGTTTGCTAATCTACTTCTGCTATGGGATCAAGCACAGTGTTGAGGGGCTCCGAGAAGGCTCTGGCATCACTGAAGGTGTCGACCGATCGTCAACCTACAACACTCTGGTAGAACAAACACCCCTGGACGAGCAAGCACCCAGTCAGATGGATGGCAAGCCTTCCATCACGACGCATAAAACGCAGCCTGAATAGAGGGGGCTGAGTTGTGGTCGTACTTACGACTATGATTAAGACTAGGACTATGTTGCTTAGCGTGCTATTCCAGTGGTTTTTGTCAGTTTGGCTTCCTTTCTTCACACGCATGTAAGTCAGACCAGTAAGTGGCAGAACCGAATTCCAAGCGCTTGTGTCTTGTGTGTGTCATTGTCATGGTTTATCATTGTGTTAGTGCTGTGTCATACATACAGGGTGTCCCAGCCTCGACTTCCCCTCTTTGTTCAAGTGTATCTCAGGGATGGGTGATGCGATTTCGATGAAATTTTAAGCGGTTGTAGTAATCAGTCAAACTTAGATATTCTCCAATTTTCAGTGAAATCGAACGCGGTTTCAGTTTTCAAAAAGACCGCCATCGACATCAACGCATTTTTCGCAACGTTTGATCACCGATCTGCAGATTTTCGAGCAGAGCTCAGCATCTAAGTGCTCTGACGCGTTTTCGATGGACTCCTTAAGTTCGGCAACAGTCTTGCACCCTTGCGCGTAAACGACTTCCTTCAGAATTCCCCAAACCGAGAAATCGCAAGGAGTGAGGTCAGGCGACCGCGGAGGCCAGTCAATGGGCCCCCTGCGACCGATCCATCTGTCTGGAAAGCTGTCGTCCAACAAGTGACGAACGTCGCGATGAAAGTGGGCAAGGGCGCCGTCCTGTTGCCACATAATTGCGTCCAGATCGGGAAATGTGGCGATCTCGTTCCAGACTTGCTCAATCAGAAGCTTGAGGTAAGAGGCGCCAGTAACAGTGCCCTCGAAAAAGAATGGACCAATGAGGCCGCTCGAACAAATTCCAATCCGCACCATGACCCCTGGACTGTTTAAGTCCTTTTCGACAACCAAATTTGGATTTTCAGCACTCCAATAAACGCAATTGTGCCGATTGACGTGCCCATTGAGTTTAAAAATCGCCTCGTCAGTCCAAATGATTCTGTCGACAAAGTTCGAATCGCCTTGAGCTTGCTCAAGAAACCACTCACAGAACTGAAGTCGACGGTCAGGATCATCCTCAGACAGGGCATGCAAAAGTCGCGGGCGATAGGGCCGCAACTGCGCCTTCTGAAGGATGCGGTGGATGGTTGACTTCGACATGCCAGTCTGCGCTGAAAGACGCCGAGTCGACTTCTTTGGAGACTTCTCGATCGCGCGCAGAATGCGCTGCTCAGTCGACTCAGTTCTGACAGGCTTTTGACATCGGATGAGGACGGTAGCCAACTGAGCCAGTCTCCTCAAAGCGTTTTACGGTCGCCAAGATGGTGTGGTTTGACGGCGGCTTTGTCGTTGGGAATTCCGTTTTGAAGCGACGAATGACTTCAGCTTGGTTGTTCGATTTATAAAATTGTTTTACAACATAAACCCGCTGTTCCACCGATAATTTCTGCCACGACATTGTCGCGAAAAAAATTTGTGCAGTTTGAAAAGTGGGGCTACAGTTTAGCAAAACACGCATTTTACCGTATGCAAAATTGTTTTTGCGCACAACTTTTGAGGAACGCTATGGATTTCACTGAAAATTGGAGAATATCTAAGTTTGACTGATTACTACAACCGCTTAAAATTTCATCGAAATCGCATCACCCATCCCTGAGATACACTTGAACAAAGAGGGGAAGTCGAGGCTGGGACACCCTGTAGTATTTGGCGCTAGTCTATGAGTGGGCACCACATGTCATGCGGAATTGTGGAGATTACTACAAAAAATACCAGCCAATTTATCGCCCTCCAGCACTAGCCAATTTGGTGTAGTTGTCATTTTGGTGTTTGAATCGGTGTGTGCTTCTTTTCGGGGGTATGCTACTGTGCTTCCCAGACCTGTGTCTTGCATGCTGTTTGGTCTGTTATTTGCCTTTCTGTATAACTCTATCTGCCTTAAGGTTTCCTTTATTAGGCAGCTTCTTGTCTACATTGTGTGGTTGGTGCCAATGTGGCATACATGTTCTGTCCTGTGTATTGCGGTCTTGCCTATGTAGTCTGCTGTCGTTTTTGGTGTTCTGTTTAACGATTCTGTCAACACTTCAGACGTGCTACTGCTACCATCAACGTGATTCCTTCCGCATTCCATTTCTGTGTTGCGTCGAAGCTCTCCATGTGATACGGTGTCATTTTGGTGTTACGAAAAAAGCGTTTCCACATTGAACAATATACATACTATTGGTCTGCATGGGTTTTGACGAGAGAGCCGTGTGTAGCGGTTCTATTATTGACATAACAAACGTGGATCCGCACTTCACAGGTAGAACAAACTCCCACTCCACGGCGACAACAACAAACAAAACAAGTCACAGAGAGCAGCACGCATCAGGTGTCCAAGTGGGCAACAGCTTGACCTGTACCGAGCAGTCCGCGATTCTAAAACAAGCCAGATTGTGGTTAGAATTGTAGCTAGCTGCAGAAATACCATACCAAGACGACAAGTAACGTCAAAAACAAACAACAAAAAACAAATTCACCATACCCGCAGCTCTCTTCGAATGTCTTCCGTTGAAAGGCGCGCCAGCATCTTCGAATGTCTTCCAGCGCCACGAGAACCCGCAGTAGTGGCGTCTTTGTTTCTCCTTCTGTTGGCAGAGAGTCGACGATTAGCGAGGTATTCTCGATAAGTGGGAGGCCTTGTGACGAAGATGACTGCATCGGTGGTTGCTGTTGCCGCTTCCACAGTTGACCCGTTCGTTTGCGGCTTTACTCGAGGATCGGACCCCTTTGAGTTTTGGGTGTCGGGCTGCAAACGGGCAAGTGGTTCGGCTCGCAGCGACGCACGCATAGCACCGACTCCCACGCACGCACGCACACGCACCGCACACACACACACACGCACACACGGACGCGCACACACGGCCGCGGCACCCGCAAGCACGCACGCACGCATTTCTCACCTCAGCCGGATAAAAGAAGTCCTCCTCAGGCGGCAGCGGCCCATCCGCCTCGATGTAATCGTAAGTTCCCGGACCATTACTGTTGGGTGTATCATCGGTTTTTGCGGTGGGTGTGGTAGCAGATGCGTTCTTTGGCACTTTTGAAGCGTGGCCTTTAAGCTGGCGCGATTTTGGTGCGTTTTCGACAAATGGCCTAGATTCAGACGGCAGATGGAGAGGAGACTGAATTTGTGGTCTGGAAATAATCTGCTGAACCAGACTGATAATGAGGTCGAAGTATCTATAAAAAAGAGAAAATTCGTTGAAACAAGTGCTGTGTAAAGTGTGTGTACAGTGTTTGGAAGGAACCTTCCAAAAAAATTCTTCAAAAATACAACCACAACAACGCTCAGTCTACCAGTATTGGTTTTTCATTCTCAACGTTTCTGCAGCTTGTTTTGCTGAAAGCTTTGTCCATTTCAAAGACTGAAAGCTTTTTTCAGACGAACAAAGACGCGCTTTTTAGCGAATTTCATTGCTTCAATGCAGAGAAAGCAGCTACACAATTGTCAGAAGCATATTCGCAACAGATTTTAGCTAATTTTCAAACGTTGTTGTTGGTTGTTGGATTAGGGTCAAAGCTAGGAGGCCGTCAATGGCCCATATAGCGAACCCATCTCCACGACGGCTTCCCTTCTATAGCCGCATGACTAGCCAAAGACTTTCGAAAGAACGCCTTCTGTAATCTAGGGCAGCGACAGCACAAGAACCCCATGGATAGGGAAAGACTCGATTTCAGTCCGATCCATCAAGAATCGAACCCAGTACCGTGCGCACAAGAGGCCGATCCTCTACCACTACGCCATCCGCTGCCCAATTTTCAAAACATACCTACTGTAAGCTTACTTTGACTCTGGCCCGTTGAGCCGGATTGGCTGTCCCATTGCCACGTTCTCCGCAAAGTCAAATAAGACCACCGCAGTCAACGCGGTTGCCAACACCCGTACTATCATGGTTACAATTGGCAATTGGAACTATTTCTAAAGTGGTCTCAAAATTGAACCGAACAAAGATACACGTGCGGTATCCGCAAAGCGAGGCAGTGCGATGCGACGCGCAAAGCAGACTGACACAGAGGGTGTAACAAGGCGACAGATTCATTCTGACCACAAAGTAGGTCAACCTCGCGCGCGTCAGCGCATGTAAAAGAGATCGCTTAGGCGGTGGTGAGGAAAAAGGGACGTCAATATTGGCTATTGGCGCAGCAACCAGGAAAAATATTTGAAAATTTTGATTAAACACCTGCCATCCAAAGAATCTAAGGCACATCTTTTCACTGGTCTACGAATACAAGGCACTGAATGCTCGCATTTTTCTGTTGCGCAACAGAGCGCCACATTCGAGCATTTCTAGTTAAAGTTCGCTAGTTCTAGTTCGCATTTTTAAAAAGGGTGCTAAACATTGTCGAACGGAGAGAAGTCGAAGAAACGAAATTCGCAGTTATAACAATAACAAAACAACTAAAAAAAGGTGACAAGCATCCTACAAACAGCTCAATAACGTTACTTAGACCTTGTTTGAACCAAAAAAGTACCTATTTCGACGCTATTTCAGTGTGCATTTCTGCTAATTTTGATCTCCGCCCACCCTAGTGGCTCGTATTTTGTGTACAACCCTGGGGCGCCGCCGACTAACGTGTTGGCCTCTCGTGACAGTTGCACTCACAGATTCTCAGTCCACTAGCGTAACACCAGCGTCATTTTATTTTTTGCACCCTTTACACACCGCTACAAAACCAGTTTCGAAACAAACTGCTTGCGTGTGTGTGGTCGTGACTCGTCTCCACACATGTAACCAGGGTCGCAACATGGCCAAATTCTGGGGGGGGGGGGGCGTGTCTGGAGCAAAAAGTGGGGGCGGGGGTAGCGGGCCATTCTTTGGGTTATGCCTGTACTTTTTGGTCGAAAAATAGGTATAAATCGGGCTAAACAGTTATTTAGCTGTTTTATGGTCATATACAGGGTGTCCCGCCCTCCTGTCGCACCTTTTGTCAAAGCATAACTCGGGTCTGGGAGAACCGATTTGAACCAAATTTTAAGCACTTATAGCAAGTAGTCCAACTTAGGTTTTCGCATAGTTTTAAGCAGGGAAGGGGGGGGGTGCCACTCCGCGCTTTTATAATGGGCGCGCGTGTTCAGTTTTTGCGCACTCGCCGCCACTCGCCAACGCGCCGGCGGATTTGCATCAAAATTGGTGGCGAAGTAGGAAATTTCACGGGCTACAAGATGGCGTTAACAGTTTCTAGCCGCTTTTGGAATTTTCGCGAGAACAGTCGCATTCTTCTGTCGCGGTGTAAAAAACGCGCTTTATTTATGCCCAGTAAATTTATGCCCAGCGTAAAAGTTTTTATTAAAGGCCCAATTTTGAGCACCCCAATTCTGGAAGTTGGAATAACTACAAAAAATAAAAAGTTTCCAAACCTGGTCGAATCGCACGTCCGGTTGTTCAGCATGATGAGGCGAATCTAAATTGCACAACCGTTTTGGATATAATTTACAAACGCGTGAGAAAATAGACTTAAAAGATTGCAATTACAATGGAAAATGGACAAAAACACACCTTTTGGACTAGCCAGGTCTGCATGCTTATCGCCCAGCGATGAGATTTTCGTGGTTCGTAGTCGAGGTAGGTAGAAAACTTTTTGTCGAGCGGATTTTCGAATCTCCTCCCCAGCGCTGAGAACCTGAACTCAGAAGATTTGTATTTTTGACCGATTTTGGCACCCGAGACCGCTTACAGGCGCCGTGCGGTTGAACCGTAGGTCGGAGCGCGGCGCGCTATGCGGCATTCGAAAGAGGACGTCGAGGCGGTTATACATAGCCCATATTTGTTTTAATTTGAACTATTTTTTGATTAGAAATGGACGTTTAAAGTTTTGGTACCAAATGGCGCGAAAAGTGGATTTTCAGTTTTCGCTCTGGCCTGCCATCTGGGTGCGTGCTGGAGCGGAGCTATAATGGGATGAAATTAACTTCAGGGCAATACCCGTAATCCTAGTCTTTTAGATTTTTAAATTTGGCCTTTAATAAAAACTTTTACGCTGGCTATAAATTTACTGTAAAGCGCGTTTTTTACACCGCGACAGAAGAATGCGACTGTTCTCGCGAAAATTCCAAAAGCGGCTAGAAACTGTTAACGCCATCTTGTAGCCCGTGAAATTTCCTACTTAGCCACCAATTTTGATGCAAATCCGCCGGCGCGTTGGCGAGTGGCGGCGAGTGCGCAAAAACTGAACACGAAAAACGGCGGAGTGGCACCCCCCCCCCTGGTTTTAAGCAAATTGGCTGCACCATTTCAAAGTTACACCGTTGCAAGCAAATTGTTGCGTTTTTCATATTATTTTGTCTTTTTTATTTCTAAGACCTGTTTTCGGTAAAACGTCAAGCCACCAATTTACATGGGACATGCGGGCCTTTCTTGTTAAACGGCTTCATAAGGTGCATATTGAAGGAAAAAAAACAATCAGTAGGTTTAAAGTTGAATATCCCTTACCAAAGTTGCCAATGAGGAACCGTTGCAGCGACTGTAAAATGAGTTGAAGAAACCGGCTCTGTGGGCGCTCATCCTCATAGAATGCGAAAACCAGCAAGAACTGGCTCTACTGTGCAACACATGTTGCAGCGACGATTGAGAAACCGCCAAAAAGTCAACTCATCAGCTGTTGCCTCTCAATTTGGCCTCGCCACAGAAAAATATCGCCTCGTCCACTTGACAACGTGTAACTTCGAAACGGTACAGCCGATTTGGTTGAAACTTAGCAAAAGCCTAAGTTGAACTACTTGCTATAAGTGCTTAAAATTTCGTTCGAATCGGTTCTCCCAGACCCGAGTTATGCTTTGACAAAAGGTGCGACAGGAGGGCGGGACACCCTGTACATGTAGGTCACACTGAAAAACACTAAAGTACACTAAGATTTACTCACTTTATGCACATCGTTTTAAACAGAGTGAAAATCCCTTGGGAAAATTCTGGGGGGGGGGGGAGGGAGGGATGGGGGTGTTGGGAAGGGGGGGGGGGGGGGTTTTGGAAGAATAGTGGGGGCCCCCAAAACCGACCCCAGTTACAGGTATGCTCGCCTCGTCCTCATGTCGTGACCACTGCAATTACTCGCACAAAAGGACAAAGCATAGCCACCGACACGAGCGAGATAATTCCAGACAGGCCAGTCACTTCTGGGCGGCCAAATCCCTCTGTCCAGGCTTGTAGCGGACGCCCATCTGTTCGAGGTCCAGAGCCACGTGCTGGGGTATGCTGCCACTGACCGACAACGCGTACAGGCCACGCGCCTTAAACATGGTAGTAAGCACCAATGGCACGTTCTTTGTTTGTTTGCTTGTGTGTGAGCCGCTTCTATGATCGCGGGGCCCTCTCTCTCTGGTCACAATCGACCGCTGCTAGTGCGAGATGAGAGCCAGTCAGCCCGATCCTGGGGGGGGGGGGGGGCTGGCTCCCCTAACGGTGGGAATTGTCACTGCAGGATTAGGGGCACCTTCCAACCCCCATCCCCCCTACTCGCTCTGACCCGGTTACAGGTATGGAATTGAGTCCAGCACCGTGCGCGCAAGGGGCCGATTCTCTACCATTACGCCCCCCCCCCCCAATGGGTGGAATCACCCCTCCTCCCACCTCTGGCTATAAGCCATCCTCTCGGATAAATTTCGGAAAACCCCCCTTCCGTATATTGAAAATGCAGTACAGAAAGTTGCGTGTTTTTGCGTCCATTCAGTGTTGTATCGCCTAAAAAAAACATGAAAATCGCACAAACACATCCCCCGCCGACCCACCCAGCGCGTCTCCAACGCCCCCCCCCCCCTTTGTGCGTACGTGGCATATGGCACACGGACCTTTCGCTGCAGCTTCTGCCACTTGCCGACCCAGGACTCTTGGGGTTCCAACAGTCCGACCAAGCCTGAAAAAAAAAAATTACAAGAAAAACAATTCAACATATCAAAACCGTAGCAGCACTAAGCAACAGACTAAGCGGGCACACGCACGCACACGCGCATACACACACGCAGGCACGTACGCGCACGCACGCACGCACGCACACGCACACACACGCGCACGCACGCACGCACGCACGTACCGTCGAAGTTGCTGCTGGTGCACTCGTGGACCTTGTCGGAGTCGCCGCGGAAGGCGAGCACGCTCTCGCAGTTGTCGCAGCCGCGCTGCAGGAACTGATCGAAGCTCTTCACCTGCGAAACCGGTTTGTTCTTGCTGGCTAATTTTAAATTTGTAGAAGCTGGCGGCGGTGAGTTGTTTTGTTGCAAGTACAAAGTTGCGTACATTGACCATTCTGAATGGAGTAGGCCGGTTTCTAAGCTGCGATCGGGCAGCGTATGGCCTAGTCGTAATAGAGAATCGGCCTCTTGCGCCAGCACGGTTCCGGGTTCGATTCTTGATGGATCCACTAAATCGAGGACTTCTCTCTCAATAGATTTTCTCGTGACGTCGCTGCCCTAGATTACAGATGGCGTTCTTCCGAATGTCTTTGGCTAAAGACGGGAAAGCGTCATGGAAATGGCTGTATGCTATATAGGCCATTGACGGCCTCCTAGCAGCGGTGTAACTGGTCATCGAAGCTGGGGGGGGGGTGAATCTCAGATTTTTCAAAAGTCGATGAGCACGGCCAAATTTGATACAAATTCTCGTTTTCCAGCCTCAACAATGACCTAGAAAAAGCTTCGTGTGTGCTGTAAACACAGCGTCACAGGCAAAATTTGTTGATTTTAGGTCCGAAAACGCGCTCGCTTGCTTGGGCACTCTCCAAAATGGTCTGTACTGGCGTAAAATACAGCGCCGCAGACGAAATTTTTGATATTTGGACAATACATACTGCTCACAGGCCTGAAGAACACCTTGGGAAGTACTGAGAAACACATTCAGCTATGGGGGTAACCTGCAATGAGTGCAGATTGGACCAAAGCTGGAGGAGGGTGATCTTTTTTCGTGCAGGATTGCTTGAAGCTGGGAGAGGGTGACCTGTACCTACACCCTACCCAGTTACACCTATGCCTCCTAGCGTTGCACCTAATCCAACAACAAACAAGCGGCTGTCAACTCCCAAAGGCAAAGGACACCTGCGAGCAGAGCAGGCAGGCCCTGAGACGCCGCAGATCTTTGGGAATGCTCTCCAAGCCGCCCTGCTGAAGATTTTCCTTCGCCGAAGGAGCATTCGACGCCGGCGGAGGAGAGTCGCCGTCGTCGTCGTCGTCCGAGATGCGATGCGACGACATTCTGTGAAATAAATCGAGAAAATACTCTCAAGTCAACAGAAATTGAAAAAAAAAAATTTCGAAATATCTTCTCGGGAGGGCCACTAGGCCCGGAAGGACCAAACGGCTGCAGAACGCACCGGGATAAAACGTTGGTTTCGCACGCCATTTTGTCGTGCAGTGCAACCGCGTTTTTTTTCGGCGCTCTGGTTTTGCTCGGCATCTTGCCATTTCTCGGTAACCTCAAACGGCTTCAAGCACGTGTGGCCGCTCCTACATACCAAATAACGTTGCGATTCCAAGTTTGCGCCACCAATCCGTTTCACGCAGTCTCAATTCGAACTTCGAACTACGCACTTTGCTCATGGATACGCATTCTGGCTGGACTTGCCTTGCGGTGCTGAGTCAGTGCCAGCCAGTCTGTCACACGGCCAAGCACACGGTCGACGTTGCAGTTGCTTGGAGGCACACGCAAAACGCACACGCAAAATAGGTAGCGTCTGACATATGCGTGCACTGCCTTGCGGTTGACTCACCATCATCGGTTGTTTGCTCTGTACACGTGGAGCTGCCATACATGCCACGTATGCAGCAAATAAGTCCGCCTTCAAACCGCAGAGCACGTTTCCGACGGCGTGGACCAGTGCTTGCAGCTTACGCGGCGATAGCGAGCGCGGGCCGCCGCTCCGCCCGGCGCCTCGTATATACCATAGACGTCGAGCGTTCGCTACGCCATACTAACGCGGTACTCCCCAATTGTCGAGTAGTAGTGGCGAGAAGGCGATTGCAGTGCTGCTGGGATTCGAATACCGGTCGTGACCAAGTTGAGTGAGAAAGCGCGCCAAAATGGAGAGCAAGGAAGAGCTGGTGCCAAGGACGCGCGTGACGTACGCGCGACTGGAGCGCCTGCTGCAGGAGGCGCTCGACACTCGAGCCGAGTTCAAGAATTGCTCTGGCAAGCGCGTGGGGTTCATGCAGGGCACGCTAGCCAGGTAATGTAGCGTGTAAAGCGTATTTGAAGCCCTCAAATATTGCCCGCAGGCGCTACTATGCTCCTGACAGCTCCTGACTGCTCGGGTTGTTGGGGCAACGCTAGGAGGCCGTCAATGGCCCACAAAGCATGCCCATATCCACGACACCTTTTTGCCTAGAGTGTCAGAATTAGCCAGACATTCGGAAGAACGTCATCTGTAAGCTAAGGCGCGAGAAAATCCATTGAGAGGGAGGTCCTCGATCCAGTGGCTCCATCAAGAATCGAACCCAGCACTGTGCGCGCAAGAGGCCGACTCTCTGCCACTAGGCCACTGGCCCGACCTGGGGTACCAATTGGACAGGGAATCGTTTGTAAACGGGCACTATGGGTGGCTTCTGTTAGGTCAGCCACTATTGTCTCGCCGCCGCGTACCAGGGGCACTATTAGAAGAGGGACACAATACGAGGGCTTACGGTGCCCAGCGAACAACTGTAATGTGTGGAAGAAAATGCAAGCAAACAAGCAAACGCTGATGTGTTACAAAGTGAACGAGACGCCGCACAGTTCTTCAGCATCGTCAAGGTGTCGATCGAATGGTCGGTGGATGCGACCGATCTTCCAGCCAGCGTGATCCTCAAGACTCTCAGCCAAGAAAATGCGAGTGGTTTTGAGAAGCGTTCTGGGGTGTGAAAGAAATTTTTGGGTGTGAAGGGGGGCTTCTTATACAAACCGCTAGTGTTCGTGCGTGGGTGCGTGCGTGCGTGCATGCGTGCGTGCATGCATGCGTGCGTGCGTGCGTGCGCCGGATGTATGTTTGCGTCATGACCTTATATGAAATGTAATGCACATTTTGTATCACTTTTTAGTTGGGTGAGGAGAACAAGAAAAGTGGTGCACAAATCATAGACAACGAGGCTATCAAAAGCTTGCGTGAAAAAGTAGGTATTTCTACTTTTTTTCTGCAAATCTCGGTCGCTGGCAACCTCACCTCTCAGGTCCACAATCAGGAGTGCACCTTTTACGCTTTCGCCAGAGGCAAAGAAGCGAAACTAATGATACCCAAGGTCTATTTTGTGGAGAAAGTCGATCCCGCAATCCAAGATTCCGGTTTGATCGTCATGGAAGACTTTTCCGACCGCTGCCACGTGAAACACATTTTCGAGTTTGCAGAACTGCCGCTGCTGAAAGACGTGAGCTTGCAGACGCCCGAATTCTAAGATTTCTTACCTATGCGGCGTTGTTGTTGTTGGATTGAGGGCAAATTCAATGACGCACATCAAATGAAAATCCACTTTACCTCCATGACGTCTTTCCATTTGAAGCACATGGCTGGTTTCCAGGCACGAGGGCTGACATCTGAACAATCCCAATCCAAATCTAGTGCTTCGAGAGCACCTAAACTTCCCACTAAAAAAGAGTAGTGACTCCTCACTAGCCACTCACTGTCTTGAGAATCAAAGCCAGGATCCTGCTTGAAGAAGATGCTAGGTTCATTGTATTCGAGAGAAGAAGGCACCCTTATGGGTCGTGGGTTCGACTCCCACCGCTGCAAATTTTGCTTTTTTCGCAGGGTATTCGCTCCGACATTCTCATGCTAGATATTCTCTACCACACGGGCGCGATTTCTATCTGTCCTGTCTGTAAAAAAGAACTCTAGCTCTAGCTGGCCGCCGCAGTGGCTCGGCTGCAGGCGATGGCGCTGGCGGGCGACGCTTGGCGGCGGAATGCGGAGCTGCAACGGAGCATGGTCGACCTACTGTTCGACACTGTTCCCGAGGAAGTGACGCTCTCAGAGGCCGTGGTCGCGGAGCGAGCAAAGCAGCCGATTCCGGCGCGACAAAAGCCGCAGCAGAGCACTGGCAAGTCCGAGGAATCTACGAAGAAAAGCCCCAAGGAGACAATCGACGAGTACAAGGCTCTGGCTGCGGTGGGCTTTGTGTGTGGGCCGCTTCTATGATTTCGCGGGCCTCTCTCGGGTCACACACAATTGACCGCTGCTAGTGAGAGATGAGAAGACCCAGTCAGCCCGATCTTGGGGGCTGGCTCCCCAGGACGGTGAGCTCGGCAGCCTTGCCCCTTGCAGGGAAGGACACTCAGCACGCTAGATTCCCGGAGGGAGCAGCTCGCTACATACAGGGTGTCCCAGCCTCGACTTCACCTCTTTTTTCAAGTGTATCTCAGGGATGGGTGATGCGATTTTGATGAAATTTTAAACGGTTGTAGTAATCAGTCCAACTTAGATATTCTCCAATTTTCAGTGAAATCCATAGCGTTCCTCAAAAGTTGTGCGTAAAACAATTTTGTTTACGGTAAACGCGTGTTTTTCTAAACTGTAGTGCTGTTTTTCAAATTGCACAAATTTTTTTCGCGACAATGTCGTGGCAGAAATTATCGTTGGAACAGCGCGTTTATGTTGTAAAACAATTTTACAAAGCGGAAAATCAAGCTGAAGTTATTCGCCGATTCAAAATGGAATTCCCAACGACCAAAGCGCCGTCGAAGCAGACCGTCTTAGCGACCGTGAAGCGCTTCGAGGAGACTGGCTCAGTTGGCTACCGTCCTCATCCGATGCCAAAGCCTGTCAGAACTGAGTCGACTGAGCAGCGCAGTCTGCGCGCGATCGAGAAGTCTCCAAAGAAGTCGACTCGGCGTCTCTCAGCGCAGACTGGCATCTCCAAGTCAACCATTCACCGCATCCTTCAGAAGGCGCAGTTGCGGCCCTATCGCCCGCGACTTTTGCATGCCCTGTCTGAGGCAAGACTGTTGCCGAACTTAAGGAGTCCATCGAAAACGTGTCAGAGCACTTATAGATGCTGAGCTCTGCTCGAAAAACTCCAGATCGGTGATCAAACGTTGCGAAAAATGCGTTGATGTCGATGGCGGTCTTTTTGAAAACTGAAACCATGTTCGATTTCACTGAAAATTGGAGAATATCTAAGTTGGACTGATTACTACAACCGTTTAAAATTTCATCAAAATCGCATCACCCATCCCTGAGATACACTTGAACAAAGAGGTGAAGTCGAGGCTGGGACACCCTGTACAGTTCTACCTGCAAATCAGCACGCAGGCAAAGAAGGTTAAACTTATACCTAGCAGCTCGACACCTCCCCCCCCCCCGGCACTAGGCAACTGTAGACGACGACTTCAGCGCGTACCAGAATCTCTGTCGAACGCACGCACGCACGATCGCTGTCCGTCTCCAATCCCCCCCCCCCCCAATCCATGCCAAAGCGCAAAAATTATGCCGAAAAGTCACCAACAAAAATTAACCAATCCGGCAAGCTAAAAAACAATTCAGGCTCATAAAGAACTGGGTATGCCTGACATTCTCTGCCATGGTGACCTGCACATCTGCAACGTATTCTTGAAGAAGGACGACAACGGACAAGAAAGACTGGCCGCCATCTTTGACTGGCAGGTTCGAGCTGTTGTTATGCCCAAAACGTCACGTCCTTTTCGTTGGGTGCTTTTGGTTGGATTCATGACGTGTCGCCATTGCTGACACCTAGGTAGTAGGTACCAGCATGATGTTGAATTTTGGGCAACGCTAGGGGGCCCTCAATGACCTATACAGCATATCCTCTCCACCTTATATAGCACTGTAGCTAGAGCCTAGAGCCGCGTAATTAGCCAAAGACAATCGAAACATCGCCATCTGTAATCTAGGGCAGCGACGGACGAGAAAATTCACAGAGAAATCCCCGATCTAGTGGATCCATCAAGAATGGAACCCAGAAGCGTGCGTAAGAGGCCGATTCTCTGCCACTAGGCCATACGCTGCCCTACTGAGGAACTGACCGTGAAAAAATGTCCGCCCCGAATGTTACGCCCGTTAGTCTAGGAAAAAAGCGCGATGAAAAAAGCGCGATGGAAAAAAGCGCGACGAAATAAGCGCGACGGGTAATTTGCGCGTCGGGAAAATTGCGCGACGGAAAATTGCGCACTGAGAAAAAAGGTCGATGGGAGCAAAGCGCGACAATTATTTCTTCTGTTTGTTCACATGGGGTAGTCGTTGACAACGGTAAATAGACGCTGCCCGCGGTCTTTGTAGCAGCGCGCCTGCGCGGGCGGCGGTTGCCAGCGACGAGCCTTTCGATCACCGTGTCGCGGTGCTGCTGCTCCTTAGATGGATGAACTTCCAGATAGTGGGGTGCTGCGTGTTGTTGTTGAACGTGCCGCCAGGACCCCTCTGCAAGGTGATTTGGTGAGTCTTCCTCCTGGGTGGCTGCAGCAAGGGCCGCATCTCGTCTAGGGCGGCCAGGACCTCTCTGCGAGACGCGTCAGGGGCATGGTTGTGGCCGCCCCTGACAAAAGGTAAGGCGTCAGCGTCGGCGGCGCCAGCATTGCACGCACTGCACGGCGCGCGCACGAGCAACAGCTGCTCGGACATTAGGGAACTGCGCAGTGGTGGATAACTTCCACTGTTGTTGGAACAACCATTCTTGAGAGAATATAGCGCCAAGCAAGGACACCGTCAGCCCCTCCGTCGCCTGCCGACGCGTCTGCAGCCGTCGTCTGGGCCGGCCCGAGTAAAGAAGAGGAAGAACCACTCTTGTCAGAACAACTTCCAACTTGATTACGGCGCCCCACTTAGAAGCCCCCGCTGTGTCGGAACAACTTCCACCCAATCAAGATATGATTCTGCCGGCGCGCTTTTCTGCCATCGACCTTTTTTCCCAGTGCGCAATTTTCCGTCGCGCAATTTTCTCGTCACGCAAATTACCCGTCGCGCATTTTTCACCGCGCTTTGCTCCGTCGCGCTTTTTTCGTCGCGCTTTTTTCCGTCACCCGTTTAGGGGTTTAGTTATGCCACGCTGGATCGCCCGCAGAGGACCTTGCACATTTACTGGCCGCCTCGGTAGATGGGCGCACGCGCAGAGAACACGCAACGGAGGTGCTGCATCACTACTACGACACACTGAAGGAGGAATTGGGAGAAGCGCCGGTTCCATTCACAATGGATCAAATCCTGGAAAACTACAAGTTCGATTTGCTTCTTTGCTCCATAGATTGGGCCGAATCGCTGAGAGTGCTGGAAACTCCATACATTTATGAGAACAACACGCTTGCTTCGAGGGTGATATATGTACATAGGCCCTCCCACATGACCGATGGTGATGTAGTTGTCTCCCCCCCCCCCCCCTACCCAGGCGGCCCCAACGTCCATTGGCGTCCTTTGACAATATATTTGTACTGTAGAATATTCTTAGGAGGGGTCATCTCGAATCTGGGGGAGTGGGGGGGGGGGTCCGATTTAAAGGGGTGGGGGGGGGGGTGGACAGACAAAATTGGGTGAGGGTTAGAAACATTCTGGAGGCACCTCCCTGCGGTGCAGTTGTGTGTATGTAGTGTCTGCTGGGATTATAATTGACGTCAACAACTTCAAAAGAAATAAAGCGTTGGCGAGTCGATATTGTAGGACGGTGTGCAAGTTGGGCGCGATCAAGCCGCTTCTCCTACGCGCCGCCGTGTCTCGTGCCGCCGCCTGACTGCGACGACTCATCCATGCCAGGAGAATTTGCCCAAAGGGTACCTACCGTCCCACCTAGGTACGCCCTTGGGGGTGTAGAGACCGGCAATGTGATACTGACCCGCGAAACCGTTGATTCTCCAAGGCAATACATGTCTCGTCAATATGGGGGCACAAGAGCATGTGCCACACACACACACACACACACACACACACACACACACACACACACACACACACACACACACACACACACACACACACACACACACACACACACACACACACACACCCAACGCGGGGGAACAACATTCTTGACCTCGTGCTATCTAACCAACCGCACATTATACACTCTGTGACTGTAGAACCCCCTTGTTTATCATCGGACCACCTAGCCGTCACTTTTCAAACTATTGAATCACTGGACACGAATAAACAAGTGAGCAGTTACCGTAAGTATGTAAATGGGAATTACACAGCTATGAACGAATACTTATTCAATGTAGATTGGGTGGCTCTATTCGCTGCATGTACAAACGTTGTTAGTATGTGGAACCACTTCAAAAACATTTTGCATCACTGTATTGAACGCTTTGTACCAATGTGCACTCCAAAAAACAAACCCGTCTCCAAAGAAGTTCGAAAGCTAATTAATAAGCAGAAGAGACTGCACAATAAATTTAAAGCGTCACAAAACCTAGAAGACTACAACAACTGGAAAACAGCTAACAAAGCAGCAAATAGAGCCATCCTTAGTGAGCAATGTGCGTTTGAAAATGGTTTGGCTAGGCGTGGGAACTGTCGAGAATTCTGGAAATATGTGTGTGGGCGCATGAAGACAATTCCATCAGTAGCTTCCCTCAAAGCCTCCGATGGCTCGCTTAGGCACACTGATGCTGAAAAAGCCTCCATTTTAAACAATCAATTCTCTTCAGTGTTTGTCACAGATAATAACGAGCCATTGGAATTGTCTTCACAAACCCATGTACGCATGTTACCTCCAAACTTTTCGGAATTTGACATATATCTAGCGCTCTCTAAGCTGCCCAATAAGTTCTCCTCAGGGACCGACGGAATTCCCCAGTACTTATTAAAGCGAGTGGCCCTTGCGATTGCCTACCCACTTATGCGAATCTTCAACTTATCCTTGGCCACAGCCCAAGTACCACCCGACTGGTTGTGCGCTAACATCACACCCGTGTTTAAAAAGGGCGCCAAAAACATCGCTTCCAATTACAGACCAATTAGCATCACCAGCACATCCTGCAGACTTTTTGAAAGCCTTATCAAAAAACGTGTCCTAGCGCACATGCAATCCCATGGGTTAATCAGCTCTGCGCAACATGGTTTCTTGGCCAAACATAGCACTGTTAGTCAACTTCTAGAATGTCTGAATGACTGGACTATGGAATTGGATGCTAGACAACCTGTTGACATAGCTTACTTGGATATTGCCAAAGCATTCGATACAGTTAGCCACTCAAAGTTGCTGCATAAACTTAAGTGCTATGGAATTGCGCACTCAATTACCAATTGGCTCAGTAGCTGGCTAACAAATCGCACCCAACGGGTTAAAGTAAATGACACTTTTTCTGATAGCGCGCCAGTTGGTAGTGGAGTCCCTCAAGGTAGCGTGCTAGGTCCACTCCTGTTTCTTATTTTCATCAACGACCTGCCAGCTGTTGCAAACCAAGTTTCGCTCAAACTGTTTGCGGATGACTGCAAGCTGTATTTTCGGTCCAAATTACCAGACGATCGCAGCAAGCTGCAAAACTCCCTGAATTTAATTTATCAATGGTGCAACGAAAATCAGCTCCAGCTTTCACTTTCCAAATGTTCAGTCCTTCACCTCGGTATAAATCGCAAGGAAAGAACAAACTACAGTGTAGGAGGAACACAGCTATCTACGGTAGAAACTATGCGTGACTTGGGCGTCACTGTTTCCAAAGATCTTCGCTTCACTGAACATTGCAACCAGATTAGTAAGGCTGCTGGTCTAAGAGCTTCCGCAATACTAAACTGTTTTCACACTAGAGATTTGAATGTGTTAAGAGTGTTATTTTGCGCGTTTGTTAGAAGCAGTCTTGAATATGCTTCCCCATGTTGGAATCCGGTCATGGTTGGTAACACAAGGCAGCTGGAGTCAATTCAGAGAACTTTCACCCGAAATATTCCGCAACTACGCCACTTGTCATATGATGAACGGAGAGAGCGCATTGGTCTTCCCCTCCTTGAGCTGCGGCGGCTACATGCCGATTTAATCTATGTCTATAAAATAATTCACAAACAAACTTCCAATAAATTTGAAGATTTTTTTACCTTAAATAGAGACAGCAGAACGAGGGGGCATAATTTTAAACTCTGTCCACAAAAACACAAGACTCAATATAGAGCGCACTTCTTCTCTAATAGGGTCATTGCTGCTTGGAATGCCTTGTCGGAAGGAACGGTCAACTCCAAAACTATAATTACATTTAAACATAAACTCCTAAAGGAAAACTTATCCCAATTCCTAAATGGTTAGGTTATAAAATCACCTTTTTGGTGTCACCTAGCCATGTCTCGCACGTGATAACGTAAACAGTTGGCGGGCGTTGCATTTCCATCCCTCCTATTTGCTAACTGTGGACATTTGTACTTTGTTTGTTGTGACACATGTGTACCCAATTCGCTCGCTCGCTGTGCTTCGCCTTTGTGCCTTTGTAATGTCGTACACCGTGCTTCGACGAATAAAAAAAAAAACAAAAACAAACACACACACACGCACGCACGCACGCACGCACGCACGCACGCACGCACACACACACACACACACACACACACAGTGGTGGCATCGCTACATACCGGATCCTTCAAGGTACAACTTTATTTTTGTCCTTAGGAACCTCTAGGTAACTTACCACCCCCGAGAGCAGTATTGGAGAGGAGACACTGTTGTTGAATTTACTGTGGGTGAGCGCATACGCCCAGCAACAGATGGGCGTATGATTGTTTTTCAATTCTGGCGGAACGTCCACCGCTTCTTCAGTAAGTCCGCTACAACGTGTTCGTCTCAAACGATTTGGAATTTTGTTCGCCTTGAACGACTTGGGGTGTCATCGCTCATTTCATCAATTTGAAATTCATGCAGCGCCCAACTGTGCGCCCTGAGCTGCGCGGTCATTCGAGCTCACAGCAGTGCCGCAGCCAAATAGACTTTTCGTGGTTTCTCTCTCTCAATTACATCGTCAGCAGGCTCGTTGTTGCTGGATTAGGGGCAACGTTAGGATGCCGTCAATGGCCCATATAGCATGCCCATCTCCACGACGCCTTCCCCGCTAAGAGCCCATAATTGGCCAAAGACATTCGGAGGAACGCCATCGGTAATCTAGGGCAGCGATGGCACGAGAAAATCCATTGATACAAAAATTCTCGTTATAGTGGATCCATCGAGAATCGAACCCAGAACCATGCGCGCAAGAGCCGATTCTCTGCCACTAGGCCATACGCTGCCCGTCAGCAGGCTTGTGCAAAATAAGAAACAAACTAACTAACTAAAAAAGTGTTTTTTTTTTTACTGGACATATTTTATTAATAAAAAGGTTTGTCAGGTGCTAAAGTGCTAAAAAAAAGAGGCGAAAACGACGGTTTGAGTGCGTTTAAACGTTCTAAATACTTACTTACCTAGGTAGTAGCAGAGTGGATGAGCTAAATAACCATAATTTGCACTGTTTGAGGTGTTCCAGAGGCTGTCAAAACAAGTCCCGATAGTCATAGTCGTAGTCCGACTCAATAATAAACTATCAGTAGTAAAAAGTTGACTAAAGTGCACTTCAAAAGGCTTTTAGTGCCTTAAGCCCGCGCCACAATGCTCTGTCTTCTGTCTTCTGCCTCGGTTCTAGAATTTGTCCAGAGGCAGAAGGGTCAAATTTGCGCGCTTTTACGCAAAAAATGGTTCTACCGTATCTGTTTGATTAAAACACGACGTAACTGTCGGTTCTTGGTTTCCTTTTTAGTGGTTAGCCGCTTTTTAAATAGTTTTTTTTTTTAGCCATCATCGAATTGCTGACACTTGAGTTGCTGGGATTCCAATGCTTAGCACATTTTCCGAAAAAATAATCAGAGAACTTACAAATTCAACCAACGCTGACGAGACGTCATGTAGTATACATGCTAATCAGTTCGGCACTACGGTCCTACTCGTAATGCGCTGTAGGACCGCGCGCAATTATGAAAAGAGTCAGAGAGCCCATTGTGGCGCGGCGATTTGTCCAGAAGGCAGAAGCCAGAAGACAGGAGACAGAGTATTGTGGCCTGGACTTTAGTTGGCTTGGCATTGGCACTCTACTAGGCTGAAAACACCTTCTGCAACATTGATTTGACGTCTAAAACGGTCTCTGAGAACGTTTAATAAAAACTTAAATTTTTTTTTACTAAAAGTCAAATGAATTTTTCTTACCCAAGCCTAATCGTCAGCTCACGTACTATGCGGTTTACGGTACGGCATTTGTTGCATATGTGTAGCGTAAACAACGTTACATTACAGTTCGCTGCTTGGGTTTACAGATATTCACAGTACGAGCCGATTGTGCAGAGATGCTCATGCAGACTGCCTTCTGTCTGGTTTTGTTGAGCTGCCTGCTGCAACCGTCTCCATCGCACGCCTGTGAGTCAGTTGGCATTTTGCCAACCGAGTACGCCAAAAATGCCTAGCATCCGCTATATCGTGGACCCATAACTGCACTCACTAGATTCTTCAGCAATAGACGATCTGCACCATATGCACGTCATGTCTACAAAGATGGGTTGGATGGTTTCGGGTGGGTTAGGAATATCCTTTCGGAGTGGGCGGAGTAGAAGCTAGAAAACGCACCGACATAAAGTCACGTGCTTTCTATGCATTGCATTGCGCTTTGTGAGAGTTTGGGCACAACTGTATTTATTTCGGCTTAGGCTTAGGTTCAGTCTTAGGCTTCTGCATCGCCGCCTAGGCTTAGGCATTGCTCAGGCTTGGCCTTTGGTAAGAAAGGTGTAGTTGCGAACTAAACCAATGCTGAAGCCTAAGCCTGAGCAATGCATAAGGCCTAAGCTTAACCCCATGCCCAAATTAAGACACAAGCCCAAAAACTCTACCCCACTGCAATGCATAACATGCCTTTACGATAACCGACATAAATGCAACACGTGCCTTTATATCGGTGCGTTTTTCCAGCCCCCTCTACTCTGTCGCCTCCGAAAAGATATTCCTCACCCATGTGACCTCTCCAACCCATCTCTGTAGACATGCCCCGTGCACATGGTACATATGGTTCACATGAAAAGAGTTTTCCCTTTTAAATCGCACGTTTCGCGCTCTTTGGACTCTTGTGGTTAATTGAGTGAGCGCAAGCGCAAGTAGCATGAAGATCTCAATACCACTTTGTTGATGTGTGACAACAGCGATGTTGTCATATAGCACCACATGCCTAGCATACCTGTAACTCGGGGTTTCACGCTCCCCAACTATTTTTCCAACACCCCCCCCCCCAGAATTTCCAAATGAATTTTCATGTCTGAAACGATAAAAGTGAGTAAATGTTGGTGTATTTTGGTGTTTAATGGCCAGCTACCCCTCAGACATCCCCCACAAGAATTCGCCCATTTACCCCCCCCCCCCTACTCTTCCAGACCCGGTTACAGGTTTGATGCCTAGGTATATTAGAAAAAAAATGTATGTGTATGTGAGACTGTGCGAGTGTGTTTGAGTGTACCGACGTGTGTGCACAGCGTTTTTTTTTGTCAAAATCGTAAAAAGCGCTTCCACGCCCTTTGCGCCAACAAAGCTTCCCACACATCGACCCTTCCAGTTTATTATCCCCCCCCCCCCATAATTACACACCCCACCTACGGCTCGAAAGGAATAATTAGCTTTCGGGGGACTAATTGTAGGGCTCACGGTAACGTAATATGCACACTACATACTACATACATACTACGTGCATGTATGTACCTGCATACTGTACATGCGCTTGGACGTTGGACAATTCAAAAAAGTGTCCCCTATTGTTTCAAACATTTAGGGGACGAGCACTTCAAAAAAGGCGACATGTCCCTTGAAGGAGAACACATGGTCGTGCCTGTTCACAACCCAGGGGTAGTTTGGAACCCCGTCTTTTATGGCAACAATGTCCAGCAAACATTTGGACGCGTTTTCGGCACAGATAAAAGTGTTGGCTCACACTTTCGCGAAGATTCGCTGAAGATACACTACCTGTCGTAGTCAGCGGCCAAATCCGACCTGTCAGTCTCTCTGGGCGGATAGAAAATTTGTTGGACCTGGATGGGAGAAGGAGGGGGGGGGGAGAGTAAGGTCAAACCCAGCATCTGGGGCAGAACCTTCCCCCCCACCCCAACCCCCAGTTACAGGTACAATAAATTTACACTACCTGTACCGCAGTTTGTGTACCGGGCGCCGTCCAATTCCGCCGAATTTCCCAGCCGCCCAGAAAGAGTGACAGCCTGGATTGGCCCAGTACACCGACACAGACACCTGTACCCATGCATCCATTGCACGTAGTTTCTGTACCGTGGCGGTGGTGTACACTGTATGCACATGACAATAGAAACGCTCCGGACACACACACAGACACACACAGACACACAGACACACACAGACACACAGACACACACAGACACACACAGACACACACAGACACACACAGACACAGACACACACAGACACACACACACACACACACAGACACACACACACACACACACACACACACACACACACACACACACACACACACACACACAGACACAGACACACACAGACACACACAGACACACACACACACACACACACACACACACACACACACACACACACACACACACACACACACACACACACACACACACACACACACACCCCCACACGCCCGCGAGCACGCACGCGCGCACGCACGCACGCACTCACGCACGCACGCACGCACGCACGCACGCACGCGCATGCACGCACGCACGAACGCACGAACGCACGCACGCACGCACGCACGACGCCAATCTTTAGGAGGGCAGTCCGTTGGAACAATGGGCACGCACGCACGCAGGCACGCACGCACGCACGCACGCACGCACGCACGCACACGCACACGCACACGCACACGCACACGCACACGCACACACACACCACACACGCACACACACACACACACACAAACGCAATGCTAAACTTTGAAGGGGTTCCGAACTACTCCCTCTGGCCCTGTTCACCATACACTGAAGTGCTACGACGGAAATCCTACAAAGGGATACACCGTCTGTGAAGCGAACCACGGCTGCGCTTGGCTTTACAATCCACATCCGATCTTTGGCAAGGTAATTTGTTGGACTTGTTTGGAAGTATAGAATGCTGTCTTCACAACTGTCAACGAACCAAAAGCCATTCCGGTTGCAGCTGATAGCTCTTAGATGCGATGCATCTGTCTGCTCCGAGAATACTTTACCAAGAACGTGCCACTACCATAAATATTGGTATAATCTCAAGGTGTGCTGTTGCCGGCAAGACTACTGCAACGCGTCCAACCGTGTCAGGAATGCCAGCCTCCCAAGTCTCGCTGCTACGGCGCTAGCGATAGCGGTAGCGCGCGTGCTGCTAGTCTAGGCGCACGAGCGATTGTCAAGCACCCTGAGACAGTGACGTATACGAATTGATTTATCGATGACCAATTGATTGATCGGCCATTTGCGGTGATTTATTCATTGCTTTGAGAGCCCAGCTCATTTATTTGTTTCATATTTATGTACCTACCTGCCAAGGCATTTCCACAAGGGACACTCAGGTCGGATGGTTAAAAACGTTTTAGCGTTCAATTATTACGTTTTTAAACGTAATCTGGCGCCAGTAGAAGGAAGGCACAATGGCATTTATCAAGGCAGAACTTCTCACATGATTTCATACTTTAGAAGCATAACAACAAGGTTTGACAGGTATCTGGATTGCAGAACATACAGGGTGGAACACCCAAATGTCCCGGTCTTTAAATGCCTCGATTACAAAAGCTTTTGTAACGAAATTGTAAACATCAGTAGGCACTAGGGATGAGCATGGGCCGGGCCAGCCCGGCCCGGCCCGGCCCGTTGGCCGGGCTCGGCCGGAATTCCAGGCCCGTTTTGCGGGCCGGGCCGGGCCGGGCCTGCGTTTTGTGTGTGCGGGCCGGGCCGGGCAGGACGTTCTTGGCTGGGCAACGTAGATAGGGCCAACGTAGAACCTATGTAATGCAATGTAAGATATTGCCGACTATTGCACCTGTTAGCGACTTTGCATTCTACGACGCGCGTCTTAGCGCTCAAAGCGCTTTAGCGCTACCAGCACATCTGACAGATGGTGGATTTTGCTGCAGAAGGTCTGCATGCAGAGCCCACGAAATTCGCGGAACTGTTTGCTGGCAGAGAAACTTCCTCAGCTGCTGACGAGTTGAGCCGCTTCTTGGGCACTGCCAAGCAGACTATAAACCTGCTCGCCTAATGGAAGATGGCCGGCGGCCGCTACTCTGCCTCGCGTCCATCGCGAGGAATGTGCACGCGACGCCCGCCAGCTCGGCGCCCTCTGAGCGCCTCTTCTCGGCAAGCGGTCACCAAGTGGCGCGGCCGTCTGTCAGACAGCACTGTGAATTCGTTGGTCTTTCTCAACAGAACCTTGTGAACTGCCTGTCGATCGCAATTGCATAGGCTGCAAAATCTTTGTAAACTGCGATTCTGAGAGGTGGACGCGCCAGTCCGTTTAGTGAATCCCGCGAATTGGCATACGGTATTTCAGTAAATCGTACACTGTACTTATTTTTTTTGTGGGGCGGGCCGGGCCGGGCCGGGCCTGC